>PVJS01005985.1:0-61807 GCA_004027185.1 Glis glis | reverse complement strand
ACACCATAGATATTTGTGCCTGTGTGTGTGTGTGTGTGTGTGTGTGTGTGTGTGTGTGTGTGCTTTTTAAAATTTGGTGCTCAAAAAATAATTATTAGGACCTGCATACACCTTCAATACTGACAACTCTTAATAAGTCTTGTCTTACTTAAATGGATGTTTTGACTATTTTCTTTTTTAAAATTATACTTTTATTGGTGCATTGTAACCATACATCATATTGAGGTTTCGTGTGATAGAAACATACGTGCACATAGCAACCGGTGTGTTTCCCTCCAGATCCTGCCCGTTCCCTCCTCTTCCCCATTTATTTATAATTTTGAAATTGGTATTGATGGCTTCACAAATGTTCCTCGGATTGTTTGAACTGTTTTCTTCATCAGATCTCCCCTTACCCCTTTCCCCTCCCTCCCCTTCCACTATTCTATTAGTATCTCTCCTCATTTATCTGAAGTCTTGTTTTGTTTCTGAATTTCTCTCTAGCTTGCACATATGAGAGAAAATACATGACCCTTCACTTCCTGAGACTGGCTGATAAAATTGTCTAGTTGCATCCATTTTCCTGCAAATGCCATAATTGTGTTCTTCTTTATGGCTGAATAGAATTCCATTGTGTGTATACACCACAGTTTTGTAACCCATTCATTGGTTGGTGGACACCTAGGCTGGTTCCATATTTTGGCTATTGTGAATTATGCTGCTATAAACATTGATATGCATGACTATTATTATTTTTTACTATTATCTTCTTTTAAAAAGCAACAGGCGACATCTACTTGTGTCACATTTTCCTCCAGTAGTGTATCATCCAGATTAATGAACAGATGTAGATTGCATTTGTCCTCACATCTGAGCTATATTTTATCATTCAACAACCCCCACCCATTCTAGGCATAAAACATTTTGCAGACACTCCCTGCCAAGATGCAATTATTTTCTCCTTACAAGATTGAGGCGTCCACTAACCGATCCCCCACGGTCGTCATAAAACTGGAGTGGCGGGGTATGGAAGAAGAGGCAGGCTGGTGCTTGTTTTGTTGGGACTGTTGGGGCCTGCTGTACCATGGAGCCCTTAGGAGACGGTGTGGTATTGTGCAGGTAAAGGAGCTGCTTGGCTGGGTCTTCTACCTGCCATCATGGTTTTCTTGGTATCTGATGATTTGGAATAATCCCAACGTCCTGGATTGCTGGGGACGATCGAGCACTTGGTAGACTGACTTGCTGTAGATACGCATGCTGCTAAACTCACAAATCCAGAGTGGGAAGTCTTCTAAGAAATGAAAGGCAAGCATGTTGCTGCCTCTGAGATACACAACACTGAGGTTTCTTTCTCTGTATCTTATTCTCCTAAGTCCAGAGAGAAAGCACCAAAGCCATGCAATTCACCCGAGTGCATGTCAACACTTTGAACTTGAGCCTTTTAAGTTTCTGCTTGGTATCTTATTCCTCTTGATTCCTAACTCACAGGGAAAAAAAAAAAAAAAAAGAAAAAGAAAAAAAAGCGCCAGTGAAAAATCTATAAAGGCAAAGGGAATCATTCCCTCTTGGTTTAGATTCAGAAGAAGGCCACATATTTAAATGATTCCTGTTTTTCTAGAGTTCTTGAAGATATTTCTTTGTTTTAAATTTTCTTTTTTTTAAAATGTATTTATTCCTTCTTTGTTGGTACTTTATGATTGTACATAAGAGTGGATTCATTGTTACATATTTGTACGTGCACATACATAATTTGGTCAATTTCATTTATTTTGAACTTTGTTTACATTTCATTTTCCTTGTATTTACTACAGGCATCACACAGTTAGCTATTTGATTTTTTTAAAAAGGGTGTTATAAAATGGCTATTCAATGCTGTGGGTGGTTTCTGATATAGTCTTATTTCTATCACAGTATTTTCTGTTTATTGCTTATTATTTTTTGCACGTTCAGTCTGCATTCATGCAATTAAGTAGTACTTTTTATTCTCCACTAATTTCAAATTTCAGCTATTTTTTGTGCCTGCCATATATTTTATTTTTTTTTTTGCGGTACCGGGGATTGAACCCAGGGGCATTCTACCTCTGAGCTACACCCCCGACCCTATTTTTTATTCTTTATTTTGAAACAGGGTCTCACGAAGTTGTGGAGGGCCTCATTAAGTAGCTGAGGCTGCCCGCGAACCTGGATCTTCTGATCTCAGCCTCCCAAGTACTGGGATTACAAGCATGCGCCACCACGCCTGGCATGCCTACCATATATTTTAATAGTCATAGTTAAGCATATTTCAATCTTGCTACTTTTCCCAGCATTTTACTTTGAACATTTTTAGGTAGACTTTGTAGTTGGAAGAACTTTATATTGTATACCTATAGACCTTCCACCTAGATTCTATAATTGTCCTTCTGCCTAGATTCTATAATTGACATTTCATTGTACTTACTTGATCAATTGACATAACTTTTGAAGGCTTGTTTGCTATTATTTGCAATAGCATTAAACATTTTCATTAACTTAAAGGTGCATTGAATAAAATGATGTATAATCATACTGCACCAATAATATTCTAAAAAACACCTCAAAAGTGCACTGAAGCCAGGTATGGTGGTGCACGCTTGTAATCCCAGGACTTGGGAGGCTGAGACCGGAGGATTCATGTTCGCAGCCAGTCTCAGCTACTTAGTGAGGCCTTCTGCAACTTAGCGAGTCCCTGTTTCAAAATAAAGAGCAAAAAATCGGGCTGGGGGTGTAGCTCGGAGGTAGAATGCCCCTAGGTTCAATCCCCAGTACCAAAAAAAAAAAAAGAATAAAAAATAGGGCTGGGGGTGTAGCTTGGAGGTAGAATGCCCCTGGGTTCAATTCCCAGTACCGCAAAAAAAAAAAAAAAAAAGACAAAAGTGCACTGAGGCATATTAAAGCCCTACAAGGCTGGTTGAGTTAGCTTGTGCCTTACTCATTGAGGTTATAGAGGGAAACGTTCGAGGTGCACACAATCTGGCCTTTCTGTATAGTGATCCCGAAAGGGATTTTTTCTTATCCCCTCATAGGACCTTCTGAGCTAGGCTTGTGTTCCCCAACACGCAGGGCCTTCTCAAATTCTCACCTTCTGAAGTTAAATTTTTTTCCTTCGATGCAATTACATGGCTTCTGCTGCCATTTCCAGAGAAAGTGTGTTCAGAAGACCCATGTAGCAGAGCACAGTTCATTGCTCTTTGCTTATGAAGATAGGGAGGCAAGTTGCTAGCTTCAGTCTGACAAAGACTTTGCAGGCTCATTTTTGGCTTCTCCGCCTCGAGGGAAGTGGCTCCCTGTCATCTCAGCAGGCTGGGAGCCATTGGAGCAGATGGTCCCGAGCTGCGGGTGCCATCCACCGAGCGTCTGCCCAGTGTGACTGCATGTGATGCTGCAGTTGTCCAAGCAGCGGGCCAGCAGGACAGTGTGCTTCCCAGCGCTCTCCACCTGAGGAGGGATAAGGAGTCCACCGAGGAGGGATAAGGAGTCCACCAACGTGGTCCAGAAGTGGTTCCCTCTCCTTTATGGTGGTGTGCAAGCAGACTTACTGCTTCACAGGCTCAGGAGAGAGAATTAAAGAGATGGGCAGAATCCTAGACACACGCAGCCTTTGGAGAGCCCAGGATGCAAAGGAACCCACTGGGCTGTTTCATTGCCAACTGATCTTTTGGCTGTCCCTACAGCTGTAGTACAGCATTTTTCGTCCAGCTGAGGTCTGACAAAGCATTTACATCCCCAAACACTCTGGTCAATCACAGTGCATCCCTGTCTTCTCAGCAGCATCTCGCAGCTTCTGTTTTCCTCCTGGTCTCTTGCCTACGGGTTCAGTACCCTGCACTGGAAGACTGAGTTTAACAATAAACAACTGTTATTTTCTTTTTTTGTGTGTGTGTGGTGCTGGGGATTGAACCCAGGGGCATTCTACCTCTGAGCTACCCCCCAGCCCTATTTTTTATTCTTTATTTTGAAACAGGGTCTCACTAAGTTGCGGAGGCCTCACTAAGTAGCTGAGGCTGGCCGCGAACCTGAGATCCTCCGGTCTCAGCCTCCCAAGTACTGGGATGACAAGCGTGCGCCATCACGCCCGGCTTCAACTGTTGTTTTCTTCTATAGCATCATTGACTATTTCTAGTCAACACATTCCAGTCTCGACTGTTACTCTGTGATTTGAGCTTTTCCCTTAACTCTTCTGAACTTCAGGGTCCACATCTGTAAAATTGAGAGGAAAAAAAATTACCAATTGAAAAGATGGCAATTAAGTATACACAAAAGCAGTTGTAAACTATGAATTGCTTTTTAAAATATTCATGTTGCAGCTCTTAATCATTCGATAGAGGTGATATTTAGAAATCTCACATATGGCTAAAGGAGAAAAAAATTTCATTTGGAGCTGGAGATGGAACCCAGGGCCCCACACATGCCAGTTCAGAGTGATAGGGACACACATGCACACAGCACCCGGTGAGCTTCCCAGCTCCAACCGCACTCTGACATTGAGATTGGCATTAGTATTCTCACATATGTACATAACACCAATGGAAGTATTTCCATCATTTTTTCTCTCTCCCCACCCCACCCTTCCCTAAACCCCCTCCATCGCTCCACTGGGGTTGCTCCACTGGGGTTGCTCCACTGGGGTTGCTCCACTGGGGTTGCTCCACTGGGGTTGCTCCACTGGGGTTGCTCCTCCATTATCTGAAGTCCCTCTGGTATCCCAGTTTCTCCCTAGCTTGTACATATTAGAGAAAACATATGACCTTTCACTTTCTATGACTGGCCAATCTCACTTAACATAATGTTCTCCAGGTCCATCCATTTTCCTGAAAGTGACATAATCTTGTTCTTCTTTATTGCTGAGTAGAATTCCATTGTGTGGATATCCCATAATTTTGTAATCCATTCATCTGTTGATGGACACCTAGGTTGCTTCCATAATTTGGCTATTGTGAATTGTGCTGCTATAAACATGGATATGTGTGCGTCACTATAATATTCTGATTTCAATCCCTTTGGGAAGATAGCCAGGAGTGGGATAGCTGGATCCTATGGTAGATCCATTCCCAGTTTTCTGAGGGATCTCCACACTGATAATCCAGGAACTCTTATACACTGTGGGTGGGATTGCAAACTAATACATGGGTTTAAATTTGTTTTTGTGCTAGTTGACTTTCTGTTTCCTAAGATAATCAATTTAACAAGAGAAAAGGTTTATGTTGGCTTACAGTTTGGGGGTTTGAGGCCATGGTTGGTTAGCTCTGTTGCTTTTGGGTCTGTGGCAAGGCAGTACGTCACGGCAGGAACACATCCTGGAGGAAGCTGCTCATCTCTTGGCAACTGGGAAGCGAGAGAGAGATAGGAAGGAGCTGGATTCCCACTGTGTCCTTCAAGGGCACACCTCCAGTGACCTAAGACCTCCCACCAAGCCCCGCCTCTTAAAAGTTCCGCCATTTCCTGAGAGTACCAAGTTGGGGAACAAGCTTTTAACACATGAGCCTGTGGAGGACGCTTATCCAAACTATAGCAGTTTTCTCATCTGTAACCTGGGAGTGGTGATATCAAGGTTGCAGGTTTATGCAAAGATTAAGTGTGGTTGTGGGGAATGCTGACCCTAAGTCTCTAGTCCCACTTTGACTCTGGCTTTACACAGGTAACTTAACCTCTCTGTGCTTTTGTTCCCTCACCAGCCAGGAGGAGTAGAACACCTACTTTTTATTATTGAAAGTACTAAGATGATTTACAGAATGTATTTGACCCAGAGAAGCTTTTGATACCTGTCTTGATCCTTCAATATTATTTACCAGGGGGAAAAACATTTTCAGATTGTTCCTGGGGCAGGTGGGCATAGAATCCCATCTTCCCCCTTCCCAAATATTCCTGGAATGACCTTCCTGTAGGAAATTGGTGCCAAGTAGAAACCAAAGCTCTCAGCATTACTAATGGATTCTCTAGGTAAATGATATGAAGGGCGAACACTTAGTTAGATGTAGCAATGCCAGTTGGCTGTCCATTTCAGCATTATTGTTCCAAGTTTTCTGTTGTACTCTTCCCAATTAATTGAAAAATTATCTTGTGTCTTTGAGTATTAGCCTAATGCCTCTGACTACGTGACTCCTCAACTTATATGTAACCATAGGGTGATTTTTTTTCCCCATAGAGTGCTTTTGACACCTTCCTTGTCTTCTACAGACAAATACAAGAGAGTTCAATGATCACTTCTGTCCATCAAATTCAAACAGAAACAGGATGGGAGACACCAGGTCTAGTGAAAATTTGCTCCGTTATATCCAACCTCTTTATATTTCTTATTGCTATCTTGTGAAGGGACTTTTCTAACAATCTATTCATTTGAAACCACCCCATCTTCATTATAACCATCTTATCTGCTTTATTTTTTATTTCTTTTTTTTGGTACTGGGGATTGAACCCAGGGGTAGTCGACCTTTGAGCTGCACCCCCAGCTCTTTTCTTGGCCTTGAATATGTGATCCTCCAGTCTCAACCTCCCAAGTACTTGTACTACAGGCATGTGCCACCAGGCCTGGCTACCACCTTATTCTTAGATACCCACATAGCATAATTTAGATGCTTAACTATGGTTAAGTTCCATGTGATTTCCCATATGATGTATCTGTACAAGTGTGATAGGATTTGTGAATCTTTATTATTTTGAAGTAATTTCAACCTGGAAGAAAAATGGAAAGAAAACTATAAGTAATCCTCTCTGGAACCATTTGAGAATAAGCCACATACATAATGCTTCAGAATGCTGAATCCTTCAGTGCAAATTCTCCATAGACATTCTTCTTGTTTATAGAATAATAATAGAATAACCATCAAAATCAGGACATCATTCTTGCTACATTACTCACATGCAGCCCACCGATTCTATTCACATTTTGCCAAATATCCTGATAATGTCCTTGATAGCCTGTGTTCCTAGATGGAACACAGGGTCATACGTTGAAAACAGTTGCTGTATTATTTTAGTCTCCTTCAATCTGGAACATTTGTGTGGGCTTTTCTGGAAAATTTTAAATAGCATAGGACGGTTGTTTGGGAGAAAGCCCTTTGAATTCGATTATTTTTTCATGGTTGAATTCAGTTGATGCCTATCTAGCAGGAATACCTCACAAATGATTCTTTTTGCATCTTATCAAGTGGTGCCTGATTTCAGTGTGGCCCATTCTTATGCTGTTCATTGTGATGACTAAAGGTGGTATATGCAGGGTTTTTTTTTACTACAAGGTTATCTTTCTTTTGAGTATTTGTTAAAGTACTTTGGTAATAAACCAAGGCTGTATAAATACTATGACACTGGCCCTACACCAACTGCCACTGGCTTTTATTGCTACATCAGTTGACATTCTCCTGTGAACTAATGTTCTTTCCCCTCACTTTTAAGTGCATTTGTTATCTTTATGTCGCTATGAATGCGTGGATTCATGCTGTTGTGTTTTTGGTGGGTGATGTACCATTGCTCCCATTCGTTTTGATGTTCAGTGTGTCACAGATTGGTCACCAGGCACCATTTTATGTTGGCCCTTGTGGCTTCTGACAAGTCCCCATTGTTCTTTGAACACTTCCTTACATTGTCTTACAACACGATGCTGCCAGCCCTTTATGTTCCTTCACTGACCCTGTCCTAGAATCAGCTATTTCTCTAGGGAATGCTGGTCCTTCTTAGTGAAAAAAATGGTATTAGAAACCATAGATCAAAGGCCGGGCGTGGTGGCGCACGCTTGTAATCCCAGTACTTTGGGAGGCGGAGACCGGAGGATCTGGGTTCGTGGCCAGCCTCAGCTCGCTCTCTCTCTATCTCACTCTCTCTCTCCCCTCTTACTCTCTCTCTCTCTACTTAGTGAGGCCCTCTGCAACTTCGTGAGACCCGGTTTCAAAATAAAGTATAAAAATTAGGGCCAGGGGTGTAGCTCGGAGGTAGAACGCCCCTGGGTTCAATCCCTGGTACCGCAAAAAAAAAAAAAAAAAAGGAAACCATAAATCAAGGGATAGGGTATGGTTGTTGCTTTTAGGCCATAATAATGGTTTTGGATCCAGCCCTCATTGTGGACAGAAATAAGAAATATGGTATATGTATAGGAATACCCACTTTTATGTCTGTGTTTATGTCCCCCATCTGTCTGATTAATCAAGACCCATGAGTCACATACTGTTCCTCCAAATCCAGTCTCAGACCACAGTGTTCAGTCTCTTCCTTTCCTGATTTTGAACTCCCTTCTTCCACAGTGAGAAATCCAGGTGCCCTGATCCTCTCCTACATTTTATTTTCTCAGTCTTCCTTTTCAGAACCAATGTCCCAAACCACCTGGGGCAGCACTTTTCTTGTCGTGCACATCTTCTTTGCATAGGCTTTGACCCTGAAATTTGGCTTCTAGCGTGTTTAATATGCTAGTGTTTTGAAGCACTGTCCTGCAATGGGTTTGACTAAATGTATATATCTGGCTCTTGTTACTTCCTTGCTGTGAGTACTGCAAATAACTTCTCCTTTGCTTCTTGCAATTGGTTTTGGATTTATATTACACTGTTCCTAAGTCCTTTCTTTGGAGTCTGGTGTTGCTCTGGTCTTGGGAATGCAGATGTTCCTGGGAGGGCCCTCTTATAGTATGTGGTTTTCCATGTCACAGATTTTAAGATATTGCAGCTTCCCCTTTAAAATATTCAGCAGCTTCTCTCTTACTTAGGGCAGTGTTTCCAAAGTTTTCATATACTTTACTTTAGAAGCAGGCATTCCTTTTCAAATGATGATATAGGCAGAGAACCAATTTTAAACTTACAAAACACCTCCTGTTTATAGCAAGGCAGATAAGGCCCCCAACTTTCTGACCTCATTTAACATTAATCACCTTAAGAACCTATCTCCATCCGGGTATGTGGTGCATTCCTGTAATCCCAGTACTTTGGAGGCTGAGACAGGAGGATCACAGGTTCAAACTAGCCTCAGCAATTTAGCAAGACTCTCAGCAACTTAGTGAGACCCAGTTTCAAATTAAAAAATACGATAGGACTGAGGGTTTGGCTGGGAAGTAGAATGTCCCTGGGTTTAATCTCCAGTATCAAAACAAAACAGAAAAACAAAAAACACACATATCTCCATATACATTTGCATGTGGGGTAGGATTTCAACATATGAATGGCTTCATTCTTTGATTCATTCAGTTACTAGTTCATTGATTAAACAACTTAGTTGTTTGTTCAGTATCTATTAAGTAATAAACACACTTCTAGGTGCTGGGGATATTGCAGAGAATAAAACATGCTGAAATCCTGCCCTGGTGGGACACACCAGGTCAAAAACCCAAGCAGATTTGTGTTAATGATGCCCAGTCTTAGCATGGGTAAGGTTATTCTCTTTTGCAAGATTTCGGAAGAAACAGGCATGGATGTGAAGGGCAGAAATGGTGGTTGTGACCCTGGAAAGAAAAGAGAACGCAGATGTCCAAGAGGGACACATCAGGAAAAGTGATTGTCCCTCCTTGAAAGTGATTGTACTGAGCCATGAGAACCGGCCACTGTCTACGCTGGGACTTCTGTGATATGACTTCATCCACCTTCTCTGACATTTCAGAATCTAATCTATGAAAAGAAAGGGTCATTCAGAGGCTTCCTAAGATGTTTCACCTCTTATAATCCCTCCTGTGGAACTGACTTAAGACATAGAGTGGGCTTACTGCCTTGGCAACCCCTCATGTGACAAGAGGGGCTAGAAATCCTCTATAGTCATTCTCTGCCCTCGATTTCAATATTTACTTCCCAGGAACTAAGTGAGTCTCTCTCTTCCTCCATCTGTCCCTCCTCCCAGCCCCTTCTCAGTCAGATGAGCACTGATGGAGTCTCTAATAGTAGAACAATTAAGCCTTTAAAAAAAAAAACCTGCTGCAATGATGTAATGAGAAATAAGAGAGAGGATGTATTTAAAATTCATCGAAGCATGAAAACTAAATTAAGTAGCTAAGTGCCTATTTTTTATTTGCACCTATGTAAAGACTGCTATTTAGACATTAATTTTGAAACAAAAGACTGCTGCCAGGGTCTTGGGATAAATAGCATATGTTCAGAGGTAAAAGGAAGCCCCAAATTAGGCAAATTTAAATAATCTAGAATGCTCAGAGAACACATAAATATGCATTTTCCTGTGTTTCTGGGAAGTGAGATAAATTCCTGGAGCTCTGCATCAGAATGTAGACACTCTCCATCCATCCAGGGCATGCAGATGTAATTTAACACCCTGCCCCTCCAAGTACCACTCTCCCCCATCTGTTTATTTATTCGCTAATGTTGATTGTGGAATCATTCCTTCACAATGCACATGAACCAGGAAGCATTCCCTGTGATGATTTAGAAAAGAAAAATCTTTCCATGAGGAAAATAGAAGTAATACATCCCACGGATCTGTTTCTTTTTCTTTCTTCTTTAGAAAAAGAAAAATCCAGTTAATCCTTCTCTAGGTTTAAGGCACACTTTTTAATGTATATATGTTTTTGTTTTTAATTGAAACATATACGTATCGGTGGGGTAAAATGGGATATTTCCATGCAGTGATCAGATCAGTGCCCATCACATCTATCCCCTCAAATATTTGTCATTTCTTTGTTGGGGACATTCATATTCCTTCCAGGTCTTTTGAGATATACAATAAAAGCTGGGTGTGGTGGTGCATGCTTGTAATCCCAGTACTTGGGAGGCTGAGACAGGAGGATCGCAGGTTCAATGCCCACCTCAGCTACTTAGTGAGGCCCTCCGCAACTTAGTGAGACCCTGTTTCAAAATTAAGAATAAAAAATAGGGCTGGGGGTGTAGCCCTGAGGTAGAATGCTTCTGGGTTCAATCCCCAGTACCGCCACCAAAAAAAAGAGAAATATACAACAAATAATTATTAACTATTATCACCCTACTGTGCTAGGAACAGCAGAACTTATTCTTCCGGTCTGACTGTATTTTTTTTTTACCTGATATCTGACCCCTTCCTATCCCCCACCCCCGACTTTCACAGCCTCTGCTATCCCCTACCCTCCTCTCTGCTTCTATGAAATCCACTTTCGTAGCCCCCACATGTGAGTGAGGACGTGTTGTGTCTGTCTTTCTGTGCCTGGCTTATTTCACTTAACACAATGTCCTCTAGTTCTATTTGCTACAAATGATACGACTGCATTCTTTTGTGTGGCTGAAGAGTATGTCTTTGTGTGTATGTACATCACTTTCATTATTCACTCATCCATTGGTGGGAACCTTGGGTGTGAATCTGTTTCTTGATGATAACTTGTGTTGAGAATGTTCACCCTCGCACCTCATTAACGTTGACTTGACATAAACCACGGTGAGCTGGTTCAGTTGCCCAAACATTGACTTTCCCATTTCTTGGTGACTAAAAGCAGCATGTGTCCACTAGTACTTTGTCTTTCTTCATCTATAGAAGTCCAGAAACTTTTTCACCTACATCTCAGAGTTGCTAGTTTCTCTCTAACTATCCTCGGACAGATGTCACTGACAGATGTTTCTGGGAATATGAACATAAAGACCGTTCTGTTTGGGGTTGGTCTGTTCTGTGTTAAGAGGGTAAAAGTTTATTTCCTGCATCTTTTCCAGGAGGGCAAAACCATCCTGTGCTTCACCTTTTGATTTATATCAAAGACCAAGTGACTGTTTCATCTTATTTTATAAACAGGACTTATCATTCTCCTATTTTAGATCCCAGAAAGCTTGAAAAAAGATAAAGCTTTAACCTCAAAGAAAACACAGCCCTTTACCTGCATAAAAATAACCACGCTTTGTACCATCTCCCTAGTCCACCTTTACCCTGAAAAGGCCAGGAGACCTGGGCCCGCCTTAGGAGGGGTGTGTTAACAGCATTTTTATGACCACCTTGAGTCTGTGACAAACCTTCCCTTCAACAACTTTGTCCTAGAAAATTCTGCCAGATTGATTTAGTTGATTTGGTGGCATTTGTGGTCAGGGAGAAATTACATGCTAAGCCTATTGAAAACACCATTTTTAATTAAAACCTAGGCCCTTGTGACAAGAATAAATGGACATCATCTATCATTTTATATGTTTGGAGCCTAACATCTAAAGAATGCACTTTCTCGGGAGCTGCCTTTGGAATTTTCAACCTACATTGAGCCAGTATGGTGGTGCACATCTGTAATCCCAGCTCCTGGGGAGGCTGAGGCAGGAGGCTTGCAAGTTTGAGGTCAGCCTTGGCAATTTAGTGAGACCCGGGCGTGATGATACATGCTTGTAACCCCAGTATTTGGGAGGCTGAGACCAGAGGATCCGGGTTCACGGCCAGCCTCAGCTACTTAGTGAGCCCCTCCACAACTTAGTGAGACCCTGTTTCAAAATCAAGAATAAAAAATAGGGCTGGGGGTGTAGCCCGGAGGTAGAATGCCCCTGGGTTCAATCCCCGGTACCAACAAAAAAATAATATTAATAAAAAATTAAAAGGGATGGCGTTATATTTAGTGGTGAGTGCCCCTGGGTTTAATCCTCAGTGCTGAAGAAAAAAAGTTAACCTGGATTGAATTGTTGTTGATCAAGTATAAATTAAAACTTTTTCTCTTGCAGTTTAGGACACTGTCTTCAAGCTAAGCCTGTTTTCTGAGAAGGGTCAAGGTTGTTATTGAGCAGAGGAATAGCGTCCTCCCTGCCCCTTCTTTCTAGTCTGAAGATCATCCCTCTTAAGGCCAGGTGGATCCCGGCTGCTCACCTAAGGGCTGGGAGGGAGCAGTTGAGATAAAAGATCACAGCTTATCTTCTGTCTGTACTGAGAGTAATATTCAGTCTTTATGGGAACTAAATTTTTCCTTGGACTGTGTTGTATTGGAAGTGATTGTATCTACCTTGGAGAACTGAAACATGATAAATAAGATAGGTTTTATCTTTGCTTCCTAGGAATCAGTCTGGTAACTTCATGGACTCTATTTTACATATAGGGAAACTGAGGGATAATTCTCTCTTATTTCTAAAGAAAAGCCTTTGGTGGCATTTTGCCTTCACGTGACAGACATCAGGACCTGGGATCCAATGTCTAGTCATTTCACACTTGCAAGTTCCCAAAGGTGATTCTTGTGCTACTGGCAAAGACAGTGAATTAATTTCCATGCATTAGAAAGTATATGAACCGTATCCTTCTCACTAATACGTACTTCATCAACAAAATGAGCCGCCCACCTCTGCAGTCTGGCCTTTGGAGGGAGGTCCAGCTCTGCCCAGTGCAGGGCAGGTAAATCTTTCTAATTCAGGGCCATCATATGGGACAGGTTTGCCCACAGATTGAAACCATGTTCTCCAAAGCCTTCCTCGGTAATATATTTGACGTTCTCATCTCCATCCGTGCGTCTCTTTTGTCTTAATTCTCATTTGACTCCCGCCCTGGTCATTGGCTCATTTTTCTCTGTTCCTTTCTTTACTTGCTCTCTGCTCTTCATTATAAGGCGCCTGACCCTTCAAGCCACCTCCAAAGCTTTGCTGCTAGGGTGGGACTAGCAGGATGTTGCAGGACAGGACAAAGGGAGAAGCCAGGGTCTTTTCTCCTCTCTGACTGCTTAGGGCCCTGTTTCCAGCTATGGGTGCTGCAGCTGTGAAGGTGCTTCTGTACCCAGCGGCTCTCTTCCGGAGTCTTCCAGAAAGTTCTAGTGTGGTTTCTATACCCCTGAAGGCACCCGTTCCTAGCTCCTCCTTAGTGATAGTGGGAGCAGCTTCCTCCAGAGATCAACCTCTAGATTATGACTGCTTTTCCTGTTTCAGCTCTACGAAACATCATTGTAACTAATTCCCTGTATTCAATCCCCTCTTATTTTTTTCCTTTGAGTTGGTGATCTAGTTCTGCACCCCTCCCTCCCTCCCTCCCTCCCTCCCTTCCTCCCTTCCTTCCTTCTTCCTTCCTTCTCTCCTTTTCATTCATGTTTTGTGTGTGTGTGTGTGTGTGTGTGTGTGTGTGTGTGTGGTACTGGGGATTGAACCCAGAGGCATTCTACCTCCAAGATACACCATCAGCCCGATTTTATTTCTTATTTGGAAACAGGCTCTTGCTAGGTTGATGAGTCTCTCTACATTGCTGAGGCTGGCCTCAAACCTGTGATCCTTCTGACTCAGTCTCCCATGTACTGGGATTACAGATGTGCACCACCATACCCGACTCATTCTTTCTTTTTTTGTACTGGGGATTGAACCCAGGAGCATTCTACCTCCAAGCTTCACCCCCAGCTCTCTTTATTCTTTTGTTTAGAAACAGGGTCTCGCTAAGTTGCTGAGAGTCTCTCTACATTGCTGAGGCTGGCCTCAAACCTGTGATCCTCCTGACTCATTCTCCCAAGTACTGGGATTACAGGTGTGTGAGCCACCATGCCTGGCTCTCCTTATTATCTTTCTAGCGGCATCCTCAGGTGTCACACTATTGGAACTTTAATAATAGCTCAGAGACAGAAAGATAAACTTGAATGACATATTCCCCTGTGAAGGGAAAGGCATCTTTGTTTTTTAAGTCTTTCAACCTACATTTTAGAATGCAATTCATCACCCTCCAAAAAGTCTTTTTAATTTTTACACTAATTTGGCTTATATAAAGCCAAATGCTAGCTATCAGTGGGCAATATTAGCATCATCTCTGGTGTGCGGTTGCTCAGAGTTTTATTCCTCCATTGTGAATGAAATATATGTGTGCAGACGTATTTCACATATATTTCATTCTGATATCTAGTGAGCATTCGTACTTTGCAAGCCCCTGTGCTCCAAAATGAATCAAATATTTGCTCTTCATTTGGCAGTATGTATTCTGGACATTTAAAAGAATTAATTTCTCCACCCTGACATTCATTCTCCATAGAATCATATATCCTTCTTACAACAGTGCTCTCTTCTCCTTCATGTATGCAAGAAGGTGGTGATTATGTCTATGAAGTATCTGCTAGGTGCCAGGCATTGTTATGGGTGCTAGAGCCAGGGCAGGGGTGCACAAGTCCTTCTTTGTTCTCATGGACCTTGTAATAATGTGCCCGAAAAAGTAATTTTTTAGCCTCGTTTTCTACCCTAGAAATTAAATTCCCTGTCTTTACTGCCCCAAGGACAAGATTAGTTCCCCAAGGACAGAAAAACCAGTTCCTGCCTTTATTGCCCCTAAGAATGACATCCAATAAATCAGTTCCTGCCCTTACCTCCGCCCCAGGACAAAGCCCTAAAACCGACCTCCACCTCTGTGTTTAACCCCCTACCCTAAACTAATCACTTTACCCCTAAATAAGGGAAAACTTTCTGTGGTTGGCTGATTCGAACCCAAACTGCAAAAACCTGTCTCTGTACCCCCAGCTTGTTCTATAAAAAGAGAGCTGTAAGCCACACAAGGGGCTGCCATTCTAGCTTGTGCTGGTGGATGGTAGCCCTGCGGTATTAAAGCCTCGCCTTAACTGAGTCGGTGGTCTTGGAATTTCTGTTTCTCGCGCCTTGTTCATCACCTTACATTAGTGTGGCTTGGGTTGGCCTTCCCTGAAAGAAATACAGGGCAAACTCATGAGACTCTGATGAATGCAGTTTTACCTGAAGCAGATGTGTTACAAAGTGTTTAATGTCATGGGAGACATGCTAATTCTGAGGGGTCCTTGGCTTCCATGATGAATAAGAATTTCAACACGTGCCATCAGAAAAAGGCAAAGGTTTAATTAACTTAAGAAAGGTGGGGATACAGGTTGGGGGTCATCTCAAAAAGGGGAGAGAGAGTCTCCCTGCACGTGTGTGTCCATCCATCCAAGCGAGCAAGAGAGAGTCCGCGTGCTTTCGCAGTTCTTTTATAGGAAGGGGTAGGTAGGGTCGCACAGGAGAGGACCGGATTCCTCTTAGTCCTGTTTCCCTGGCAACAGATGGGCAGTGAGGTCTGACCTTTGTCCTCCTCCTCACCCACCCTACTTACATTAAGCATCTCAGGTGTGGAGAGGAGCCATTTGGATTAAGGGTGTGGACTCATTAAGGCTTCTGCCTGACTGAACACACCCTATAGGGTGGAGTTAGATTATGAACTTTCAAAATTTTAAATCTCTATTTTCCCAATGTCTCCTTTCTGCCTAATATTTCTATCTTTTCTATTCTACCTCATCATTTAAGACATGAAATAAAAATGTAGACTAGAGTCCTGGGAATTAGGACTGAACTGATCAGTTAGGAGCACGTGTGGAGAGTCTTGAACTGTGTGACAGTCATTAAGAATTCTTTATTTTAAAATAAGTTTTAAGCCAGGTGTGGTGGCGCACGCTTGTAATCCCAGTACTTTGGGAGGCGGAGACCGGAGGATCCGGGTTTGCAGCCAGCCTCGGCTCGCGCTCTCTCTCTCTCTCTCTCTCTCTCTCTCTCTCTCCTTAGTGAGGCCCTCCGCAACTTTGTGAGACCCGGTTTCAAAATAAAGTATAAAAAATAGGGCCGGGGATGTAGCGCAGAGGTAGAATGCCCCTGGGTTCAATCCTCAGTACCGCAAAAAAAAAAAAAAAAAAATACGTTTTAATAACCAGTGCTTTTAATATAATGATGTTCCGAAGATGGCCCTGTTTGGGGAATTATGTTTTTGGCCTCACTTAGGTTGAAATGAGCAGATCGGTCTGACAACTGTCAATAGGAGCTACATTTCATTCTTGAGCGCTAGCATACGCATCAATTTTGGCATATTTGCATAGAATAAATGTGATTTTGTGTTTCAAGTACATGTTCTGGAGGATGGCAGAGCTCTGTATTGATTTCGCTTTGGGAAAGCAATTTGTTACGTGGTTGATCTTGCTGGAAATACTGCTATAGAATTAATATATGCTTAAATGAAACTATTAGGAAAACAAAACAAAAACTGACATGAATGTGATAGAACAATAAATCTGTCCATTCTTGTGGAATGGAGTGACTAAGTGTATTTTGTTCAGGAGCACAGATGAAAGAGACAGATGATTAATACCTAAAGCAAGGGTTTAATTTACAACTGCCCATATCAGAATGGGAAATCATTTAGGTACATGTTCCTACAAACTGTTTATCAAAGGTTTCTGGGCAGGAAAGCCATCTATACCGTATAGTTCCTCCACATGATAGTTCTTTAGATATTAAGAATGGCTCTCATTTCTCCTCAGAGCTATGTCAAACCACAACACCACCCATTCACAAATGGGTGTGTAATCACGTCACCGGATATTGCCTGTTGAGATACTGGCTTTCCAATTTGATTCTTGTGCTCCACAGATACCTGTCTGCAACTTTCTTATCTCATGCCCTGAACTCTCAATTTAATGTCTAGTGTCCTCCTTGCTCATAGGTTTATAGGAGTCTTATGAATGAAGAATGCATTGGGCTGGTTTTGAATAAGCATAATTTGTAGCAGGAGCATGACGTGTCTTGGGCAGATTAAAAACCATTTCGAGAGCAGTAAAACTCTAGTCGCTAGCCATGGGGCACTGGGAATTAGTTATGCAAAAGCAGATGTTGACTTTTGAAAAAGAAGATGCTGATGCTAATCAAGGAGTATAGGTACCACCTTGTTTGGGTAAGAGTCTGAGATCGATTCTCCCCAGTCACACAGAGGCAATTGGTCTGTAATTTTCACACTGTATTTGGTTTTGATTGTTGGGGGAAAATAAAGCTGTTTATTGATTAGCATTTGAAAAACCAATTAGTTCTTAGTTTGCTTGAAAGATAAAACAAGTACACAATGTCAGAACCAAATATAAGCATTACCAGGGCTGAGAAATACCTAGAGCTAATAAATTGACCCTGAAACTTTAAAGAAATGGTGTCCAAATGGGGACTCAGTTTCAGCCAGAGCTCCAGGGCCCAAGTTCACCCTTGGGGGGCCAGTAACTGACTCTTTTCTACCACACGGCCTGATAGACAAATGCACTGTGCATATTTCTCTAGGAAACACAATTTTTTTTTTAAATCACATACTTCTCTGTATCATCTCCCGCCACCCATCTCTTTCTTAGCACAACACTAGAGAGGAAAGTGCCATGAATGTGGAGAAAAAAATCTGGAAATGAGCAATTTCTAAATACACCCTATAAACACTAGTACTGAGGAATTAACATGTTATGTGAAGGGTAGTTTGCAGGGACAAGTGCATTTGAGAAATACTGAGTTAAGTTTAGTTTAACAGGGAGTTACCTATAGGAGCCCTTAATATATTAATATCCATGGTGACTTTCAAAGAAAAGAGAACTTAGGGTTTACTAAAACATTAGAAACTTCTTTTTTATATATATATTCATTTATTGGTGCATTGTAATTATACATTTGATAAGTGTCAGGGTAGCAGAATCATACATGCACACATTGCTCATTTAACATTAGAAACTTCTTAGAGTGCATGTGTCTAGCATCTCACGGGACCAGTGTTGCTAGGAAGGGGCTTCAGGTGATGCCCGATATTTTTAAAGTGTCAGGAAGAGTTTGGGAATGGATCGAATGGGCTTATGCCATTATTTTTTCTCTCTCCTCTTCCCTGTGTCCTAGTTGTCTGTCCGTCCATCCATCCATCCCACAAACTTCCTTCATTCAATTAACTACTATTTAAGAACTTGTTCAAGGATGCATTATCTTGGGGACAGAGAAGAGAATCTAAGGTAAAGTTGAAGACACATGGCCTCAGCTTATTCATTTTTAGGACTTCTATTTTTGGAGGGGTCTCTCTGCTTATGTGGAACAGGTGTTTGCCAAGAACATTAAGCTTTTCTCTTAATTTGGGTTGGGGATACCCTCTTCCTGAAGTGGTATCGACAGTGGAGGGAGTTGGGTAGGTGTACAGGAGAGGAGTGGGGTGCTGGCTCTAGTCTTGGTGATGTTCAGTAAGTATTTGAAATCCCAGGTGGTGGGGTCTGATGGTGACTAAGATCCAGCCCTGGCCCACCTGTAGAGTCCAGAGACTACCTGTCCCCCAGCCAGCTGAGCTGAGCAAGGACATGAAAGGGCTCCAGAGACTCAGGCACACATTCTCAACATCAATTACCATTTACCTGAGCTTACCAGCTAGAAGTCTCAATGGCAAGGACCCCTTGACCCATCCCGGTGAGCGAGAATTGCATGTAAAGATGACAGAGTAGCGAATTCCCACATATGGTGGACAACTCAGCTCCCAGCCAGCAAGCTCTGGCAGAAGGCATGCACCTCAACTCTGGGAGTAATTTCAGGCCCGGTTTAGTATCAACCTGAAAGTGAGGACTGAGGGTTTGCAAACTACCACACACTTGAAACATCATTGTTATGAGCTCGTGGTAAATGGAGATCTTTCCTAAAGGCCAGAGTTTGAACACAGGCAGGTGTATCAGTTGTCCAACCTGGGGGCTAATCAAGCAAAACTCCCCAGTGTGCACAGCACATCCAGTTGCCCAAAGACGAGTTTTTTTTTTTTTTCCTGAGTCAGAAAGGAGAAGTGTGGGACTGTCATGGACCAAGATTATCTTCTTGGTAATAGAAACATTTGTTCTTGAATCCATTGTGTCTTGTGATTACTTTTCTGATTGGGATTGCACAACATGAGTTAATTGATAATAACCAATTAACAAGACTTCTTTGGTGAGCTTGGCTCTTGCCAGTGTTGAGTACCGTGGCTTGTATCCTGCGGACCTGTGGCAGAAACACTGTCTTCTGAGGCATGGGGAGTGTTGGGGAGAGTTTCTAAGTCGAGAGGAGTCTCTGAATCCAGGATCTGAGTCTTGGAGACAGCACTGTGACTGTGACATCTGTCTCTGGTATTTTAATATATTCTGAGCCCCAGGACCCCCTAAGATATCTTGAAGTGGGAAATTGTCTACTTGGTGTTTTTGCAGCTACCAGAAACCTTCCCTCACCCCTCTACAAATTTATAGAATGTCCCTGGGTTCAGTCCCTAGTAACACACACACACACACACACACTTATGCTAACTAACCATAATTCTATATCTTCAGACTTTTTGCTTGAGGCTTTATCCCTAATAAAAATGTATGTATGCTTTGGCTTTTGAGAAAAAGCTATTTATCAGTTCTTTATACTATAGTGTGGATAACTTCTCTATATCAGTAAACCCTCATTTGCAAAGTACACAGTGAGTTGTGCTAGGTGTCTTATTAGGTGCTCGGGGATATTTAGAGAACTGTGGCCCCAACTTCACAGAACCTGTCTACTTTAACACTCTCACGGTCCTTTAATACTGGGGTCAGCAACATAGAATCTCTAGGTCAAATCCATATGGCTGCCTGTTTTCCTAATTAGGTTTGACTGAGCCATAGCCCAAACCATTTGCTTCTGTGTTTGCAAATGATTGCTTTTACACTACAATGGCAGAGTTGGGTTGTTGTGACATAGAGCCTTCAAAGCCTAAAATATTTACAGAATATTTGGCCTTCTATAGAAAAAGCTTGCCAACTCCTGCTGAAAATTCCAGGCACTGGGGCTCCACCCAAAGATATTTTATCTTAGTAGATACACGTGTACGTGTCTGTAAACATTCTAGATGATTTTATGCATACAGATCTCCTCGACACCCACTCTTTTGTGTGTGTGGTTCTTTTTGTGTGTCGTGCTGGGGATGGAACCCAGGCACCCACGCCAGGCAAGCACTCTACCACTGAGCTATGCCCAGCCCCATGTTTCTCTGAATTCTGCAGATCTGCCTTTTATTTCTCCTTGAGAATCTTCCTCCACCCCCCTCTCCAACCTCCTCTGCAGTTTCCCATGATATTTCATCTCCCGACTTCTTCCATTTTCTGGTATTCATCTATTCTTTGGCGATCCTCCATAAATCAGTATTTTCAGCCTTATTCTTCTCCTGATTCCCTCTCTACATTTCCAGTCACCCAGACCAGAGGGCTCTCTTTGCTCAAACTTGGTATGTCTGAAGCCAAATTCATCATCATTGCCCCCAAGCCAACTTGCCCCGCAGACGTTCCAGTCTTCTGTTATTGGTAACATCAGTCTTCCACTTGGAGATCTTCGTCATTAATAATCATGATCATATTTGCTTCAGACTTTACCTCCTGGTCCTGAGAAACAAACCTAGCTTAAATCAGGACTTAAGGAAAAATATTGAAGAGCAGAGCTGTATGAAAGGTTCACAAAGCTTACCCGGCGCATAGACATCCTGTATTTTTCTAAGAATAAACAGGGAGGGAAGGAAATTAACTTTGACTGGGGACCCACAATGCACTGGGCCCTGTACCAGTCAGGACTGTGACATAATGTACATTGTCCTTTTAATGATGCTTTGAGTATCTTCATCTTCATTTTATGCAGGAGAAAGCTTCGTCTCAGAGATTAAATAACCTTGCCAAATGTCACACAGCTAGTGAATCACTGTGCTGGTATCTACGTCTGTGTTTTATTTCCCATTTTCTTGGGGTATATTAAACTCAGCTTCCACTCTTGAAAAATGTCTTTGGGTTTTGTTCGGTTGGTACACTGTATTGGTGATTGTGGAAATTTAAAAACCTGTCTATCAATCAAAACTCACTAACATATATTGGGTTAGCAGTGATTCTAGTTTTAAGTATCCTTGTTCCCCTGTAGCTCCCAGCTAAGAACTAATAGTAATGACAATAATAACAACAGTTGACATTTACTAGATGATAGATATGCAGTGTAGGCACCATTCCAACCACATTACAGGAATGTTTAATTTTTGGTCTCACGTCTACCCTGCAATGCCGCCTTCTGAAATGCTTCTACTTGACAAATAAGGACAGGGAAGCTTCGAGAGATTTAGTAACTTGTACATAGTCATAGCTAGTCAGTGGTTAAATGGAGTTCACACCTGGGCTGTCAGACTTCAGTATTTAATCTTGCTGTCTATAAACAAAGATTAACTGTTACATGTTTATCAACTAACAGTTTTTTTTTGAGGTGGCATTCTTTTTATTTTCTTTTTTTTTGCGGTACCGGGGATTGAACGCAGGGGCGTTCTACCTCCGCGCTATGGAGGGGGCATTCTTTTTATATACTTTTATTGGTGCATTGTAATTATTCATCATAATGAGGTTCAGAGTGATAGAAACATATATTCACACAGCACTTCATAACACTTAACAATTTCTGTGGTAAGACTATTTCCAATATGGCTGATCTCAGCATTTCCATGGGACGTCACTGGCTCAGAGTAGACCTGAACATTTTACAGCTGGCTCCGGTGATCCAGTACTGACTGGCTCGCCACGATGCCAGACATAGGTACTTGGGTGTATTTGGAAAATGTATTAATTTGCTTACTGGTTCAATGTGCCAGGAGGTTTGGAACACTGATGGGGATGGAGTTGGGTAACATGGTGGGATCCAAGGTGGTTAGTCTTGGAGTGAGAGTGGAGGCATGTGGGGAGCCTACAGGGTGTCTTTGATGCAGAGTCATGAGAAAACAGGAAATGTTCAGAAGGCAGTAAGATCCGATTGATTCAGAATAGAGAATAGCCTGGGACGAAGAATATAGAAAGGGGTCCGTTCCGTGGAGGGTTGTGTCATCTAGGGTCTCCAGTGGGTGGGCGGCTGAGGTCTTCAGCCTTTCTGGGTTGGACTAAGGATGTAGTGACACCAAGGGCAGCACCCTGAGCACTAGCATTTCATGGTTTCCTGCAGCCAACTCTGACAGCTCTGATTCATAACATCACTTTCAATCAAAATCCTTATTACAGCGGGCATGCTTTTTAAGCAGATAGGAGTGGTATGCATTCGAAGCTAATTGAAACCAAAGTAATTCAAAAGGCTTTCAGTGCCCCAAATCTGAAATAAGACAAATCTGTGAATTAATTTTTTTAATGGAATATTGAGATTTTAAAGCTCTTAGGCCACTGGAAGTATAAACTCTTATTATTGTTATTATGGGTGCGCTATTGGAGCCATTGAGGTGGAAAGAATTCGTTCTCCTTTGTGGGATTCTGTGTACCATACTATGGTTAGTATGATGTCTAGTTATAACAGCAGTGACTGTTCAAATGACCTTTATTGCTTGCAGTAACAATCTCCTATATGTGGCAGCATTATATAGCACTTAAAAATACCTTCATAGAGTTCGTAACCCTGGCCTGGAAGTTGAATTTGATAAACCATTCGTGTTATCCCATGGTGTTACTTGAACAAACACTCCAAACCAAAACAAGACATAAGATAATGCTAAATATAAAAAGCCAAACGGTTGCAGAGTTGTGCTCTAAGAAGATGCAGTCCTTTCCCATGTTAGTTAATTATCTTATTTGAGTAACAAAGACGGATTTTGGATTAGGAAATTTCTGGTGTACGCAAGGTCATTGGGAATGAGTACCTCCCATCTGTGGGCATTTGATTGTCAGAGAGCCAGTTCCCCCTCAGTAGAGGCTGGACAGTGTTGCTCATTAGAGAGTTTGCCAGTTTCCCCCATGATTTCTTTCTGCCTGCTGAGGACGAGGAGTTAATAAACACATGGCTCTCTCACTCTTGTTTATAAAATGCAAATGTCATGACTGTTCACAAGGGTCAGGGACTGTGCCCATCCAGTCTTCACCTAAAGTATCTTTCTTGCATAGATCTTCTGACATGAAACAATCTACAAAGAGCTGGTCTTTATACTCAGCTTGCAAGCACCTACTTACCAATTCCATGCTAATTCTCCTCCTTCTGGAAAGCGACCAGTAGACAGGAGGACATTGGAAGGGATGTTCTCTCTATTGGAGCTCCTGCCACTCTTTAATTATTAAAGGAATCTTGACTTGTTAGGAGCTATCAAAAACCAAAAAGGGACCATTATTCCAAACTGGATCATAAGGTCTTTGAGAGCAAAGCGCCAATCACTTGTACATCTTGATATCTCTTCCAGAAGTCAGCATGACAAGCACTCAAACCCTGACCACCTGGTATTTTTCTTCCTATTAGATTTTATTCCCAGCAGGGGATTGCTTACTGATGTTTTTACTCCTTTACTTCAACATTTTTTTTCTTTAATAAAAATCTGTGTGCGAGAGTGCTCATTAGTCATGCAATATTAATTAGACATTTAACCTCTCTCACTGGCTCACTAGATGTGCAATTATTATATAGACATCAAACCTGTTTACAAATGGGCCTGTTTACTTGTTTATGAAATAAGGTGGTAAGACTTAGAATCTAAGGGGAGGAAGGTTGGTCTCTGGAGATGCCTTGTGGAGCTCCATCTGCCCAACATTTTCACGAGCCAGGAGGATGATGTGGGCAGGATACTGATAAACACTGTGGAGGGTGCAGAGCTGGAAGCCATGGTTAATGTTTGAATAACAAAAGCAGAGACAGAAGGATCTTGGCAGCTTGGAACAATGGATTGTACTCAACAGGTAACTTTGTCCTCAGAATATAGGCCTTCTATGCCAGGCCTTCTATAGGTGTCAGACAAAGGTGCAAGAATGAGAGGGGAAGGGCGCACCTTCAAAATAATGTCAGGAAATAGTAGGAGACGAGGGTTGCACGGCTGGGGGCGATGTGCCTAGGCTGTGTCCGAACAAGCTAGTTAATCTCCCTGAGGCTGAGGGCATTCCCGGTCATGATAACCACAATTACTCACTATCTCTTCTACACCCTATGCTAAGTGCTTTAGCTTTGCATCTTAACTATCTTCACAAAAGTTCTGTGAGAGGAAAGTGCTTAGAATACCCATTAATAGATGGAGAAACTGAGGCTTAGATTAACTCATTGCCCAAGACCACACAGATAACCACGGTAGACTTTAGATAAAAATCCCGCTCCATCTGACCTGAGAGCCCTAGCCGTGAGTACTATTCCTTCCATCCGTGTCCCCCAAGACTGTTCTCTGGAGTGGAATCAGGGGAGAAGTCAGTTTACCTCTCTTGGGAGACTGTGGGCTCCATGACTTCCCAGCCTAGAGATTGCAAAAAAGCGTGTTATTATCAGACATGGGAAAGGAATCCCTTACCCAATGTATATAATGCAAAATAATTATTTGTGTGTGTGTGTGGGGGGGGGGGGACTGGGGATTGAACCCAGGGGTGTTCTACCTCTGAGCTATTTTACTTTTTTATTTGGAAACAGGGTCTCACTAAGTTGCGGAGGGCCTCACTAAGTTGCTGAGGCTGGCCACAAACCTGCAATCCTCCTGTCTCAGCCTCCCATGTACTGGGATTACAAGTATGTGCCACCACGCCCGTCTAAAAGAATTCTTTTAAAGGTAGAAAATAAGCACAAGACCAAAGCAAATAAACAGAAGAAAATAATAACTATGCTTTCGTATGTGCCTTTAAAAGACAAAGAGGGGAAAACCACAAACTATTATCATATGTTTTTCCCTGTGTTCAGAGAGGATAGGCGATAGCAATAATGTTTTTCCTTATTTTTAGTTTCAACATTGTCTGCAATAAGCAGAATTTCTTGCATAATCACAAAGTACAGATGTGTTTTAAAAGCAATTTAAGCCGGGCGTGGTGGTGCACGCTTGTAATCCCAGTACTTTGGGAGGTGGAGACCCGAGGATCCGGGTTCGCGGCCAGCCTCAGCTCTCTTGCTCTCTCTCTCTCTCTATACTTAGTGAGGCCCTCCGCAACTTCCTGAGACCCGGTTTCAAAATAAAGTATAAAAAACAGGGCCGGGGGTGTAGCGCGGAGGTAGAACGCCCCTGCGTTCAATCCCCGGTACCGCAAAAAAAAAAAAAAAAGCAATTTAAAATGTGACAGTAATAAGACAAACTGTGGTATATATGTTGGCCAGGATCAGTGAACTGCCACAGTCGACCCATACAAACAGAGCCCCTGCCTTCCCTGCTGTCTGATCGGTGCTGCCTTTTGAGCCGGATCCAGCCCCATGAGGAGGCCCCTGTCTTGTGTGTGAAGTCACCTGTCACAAGTCATTTAAGAGTGAAGAGTTCTTTTTGTTTTTCGTAACACTGTGGAGATGGTCAAATACTGCCAAAGACATCTATGACCATTCACCTTGCCTTTTTTGTTTGTTTGTTTGTTTTTGAAGATAAATCATGAAAAATTTTTAGGAAGAAGACTCATTGATCTTGAAGAGATGCTATAGATCTGGGCATATTTTTCTTTCTTTTTATTTTATTTTTTGCAGAACTGGGGATGGAACCCAGGGGCATTCTACCTCCGGGCTACACCTCCAGCCATATTTCTTTTAATCTTTATTTTGAAACAGGGTCTCAGTAAGTTGCAGAGGGCAAGTAGCTGAGGCTGGCTGCGAGCCTGCGATCCTCCTGTCTCAGCCTCCCAAGTACTGGGATTACACGCGTGTGCCACCATGCCCGGCTTATATTTTTCTTTCCATTTATTTTTATATAGGTCTTGATGTGAAGTGTGCCTTTTGATTCATACTCATGGATGTGATCAAACAATCAATTTATTATTGTTTGTATTCTTGATGATTGCTACACTAACTGGAGTTATATGGAATCTCAATGTAGTTTTGATTTTCATTTTCCCTATTGCTAATGATGTTGAACATTTTTTCATATATATGTTGGCCATTTGTATCTCTTCATTTGAGAAGACTCTATTCAGTTCACTTGCCCAGTTTTTCATTTTATTTTGGTGTTAAGCTTTTTAAGTTCTGTATATATTTTAGATATTAGTCCTCTATCAGAGACTAATTCTGCAGGCTTTCTCTTCAAAGTCTTGATGGTTTCCTTTGCTGCACAGAAGCTTTTTAATTTGATGAGGTCTCATTTATTCTCGGTTTACTACCATCTTCCCATCACAGTGACTACAACATGGTGGTTTTCATTTTTATGTTCCTATGGCTTGCTTTTGAGATTTTCTAATAGGGCTTTATGTGGCATAATAGCAAGTACTTTGAATTGGGGATAGAATTTCTAAGTTCAAATCCTTGTTATAGTACTTAGTTGCTATGGCCATCCCTTTCCTCATCTATAAAACAGGGACGATAATCCTTACTTAACAGTATTTATGTGAAAATCAAGTAGATAGGAAAGATTTTACAACCAGCCAAGTGCTTTGTACATCTGCTGTCCAGTCTAGTTATTAAATTTTTGAGACTGTCTTCCTATGAGTACATTTTTTTTTTCTGGGTATAGATTCGTGGTTTTCTTGATTTGGCTAAGCCAGGAATACTCAATCTTATGACTTCCACTAGAGATGATGAAGGACCTAACATTTGGTGGGAGAAAAATGAGCTAAGTCCATGCACGCACACAGATCTTCACAATTCATGTTGTTAAATCTTATAGGATAAGCTGAAGTCATATGGAAGGGCAGGAGTAGATTTATCGTAGCCTTGTTCATCAACTCCAGTGCATTTTGACCCAAGTCCCCACATTGAAGATGGGGGTGGGCTGTGGTTTGTGCATGGGCTGGTATCAGTGCTGATGGGTGATGGTTCCTTCCCTGCAGACTTGAAGGTTCTGCAAAGCATGCATACACGTATTTAATGACAGTTGGCAGTTTTGTTTCATACCAGATAAATGAGACCATTGAATTTGTCTGTAGAGGGCTTTATTTAACCTGCACACGGAAGCCTTCTGTCTCAGGAATTTGAGGTCCTAGTCTCACCAGACCATGGAACAGCTGTGTGATCTTGGGGTTAGTTGTTCAAACTCCAGTGTTTGTCTCTCCGCTGTAAAAATGACAGGGTGAAGCTTCGAAGCTGGTAGGTTTCCTTCCAGCTTTTGTACATTATGAATCTATGAATATGCACCGATTTCCCCGGAGCTGTGTAACATATGGTGCCTATCCAGGGGATTGTTACAGCACGGTCTCTGGCTTTTCCACAGCCGGTCTTAGTAGAGGTCAGTGACTTTCTGTATGTATTTCACGGTGTGGTTAGACTAAGAGGCGCAACGCCAATCCTGGTCAATAAACATCAGGCAAGGTTCACTTGCAGTCCACTCAGACCCCTGAGCCCTTCTCTAGCCTGACCCAGTTATTCAAAACCAGTTGATCGTCATCCATCTTAGCTCATTTTGATTTGCAACATTCAGTCTGTTTCAATATATCTGGGGAGCATCACTTTGTGTAATTATTCAGGATTACTTTTAAATCCCAATCTTATTCTCTAAGCTAATATCTAAGAAGATAATGAAGGAGCGGTTTGTTGTTTCTCTCTCTCTCTCCCTCCCCTCCCCTCCTTCTCTCTCTCTCCCTCCCTCCCAGTGCTGGGAATTGAACCAGGGTCTCCAACATGCTAGGCAAGTGCTCTACTCCTAAGCTGCATCCCCAACCCTTTTCTTTCAATTTCTAATCTATTACAGACCTATATTTATGAAATCTTACATTTGGGTATTGTGGCAGCAACAAACTGTTACAAATCTTATTGTATGCTTAGTCTCAATTTTTTACATTTTCTGTTTACATATATGCATAGATTTGTTTCTGGATTCTCTAATTCTGTTCTGCTGGTCTATTTGTCTCTGTACTGATATGACACTGTCTTAATTACTATAGTTTTATAATGAACCTTAATAACCACTAAGGCAATACCCTCCTCCTTCCACCTAACCTTCCTTTGCAGTCATGAAATAGTTATTTTTGGCCCTTTGCTTTTCCATGTAAATTGTAGAATTAGCATGTCAAGTTTTCACATGATTTACATGGGAATTTAACTCTCTTATCATTTTGTCATTTTCAATAATGTGCCTTATCTAAGAAAACAGTTTTTTACTAGTTAACTTTCATAAAGTTTAAAATTTTTCCTCAAAGAAAGGCCAACGACATTCATGGCATGCATCAACTTGTTGCCAAAATCTTATATATGTTAGCATGCTAGTTTTCTCTTGGTTGAGAGTAAAAAACGACCATGTACATTCCTTGCAGAACTTTCTAATCTAGTCTAGTAATTCATCTAATTAATCTATGATTGCAGGTTTAAGTGAAGAGAGCTCTTTTCTCTGCCTGTGCATACATATTTTATGATGTAGAGAAAAAAAAAAAAACCCTGAGAATGGTATTGTGAGAAATCTACCCAGTTCTGTTTCTCTATATTTTGTTAGCTTCTTTCTTAAGAATAGTGGTTTCTAATCTCTTTCGTCTCACAGATGCCTTTGAGAATCAAGTAAAATCATGGAGACTCTTCCCCGAAATGAAAATTTGCATATTCTTTTTACATGGAATTCTATATTTGATAAGTTGAGATTAGAGACCCTTTGAAGAATATTCATGAATTGAGGTGTAAGGATTCATGTTTTAGAAAGTAACAGTTTCCTTTAATGTTAGCCGAATGTCATATTTTTGACAGCACAGAAGTTCCTGTTCCATGCAGACTGTTACATCCCGAGCCAGGAGACGAGTCAGCCGTGGGCAGGTGGTTTTTTTGACGCTATTATTCCTTATGGTATCAGCCATCATGACTCTGAAGAGAACCAGAAGCAGCTTATGAGCTTAAGCAAAAGGTTCAACTCTTAGGATGTCCTGAGGAATGTGTCCCTTGTGATGTCCCCTGCGTCTCAGATTGGATGTACTTAGTCCTCTGAAAACTCACTTCCTCCCTTCCCTCTCCTTTGCATTTCAAGTTATCCTGGGATGACTTTGTATAAAAGCAGCAGCTAAGGCAGGAATGTGCTTAGTTTGTTAATAACAAGAGCAGAATTCCCTTTGTTTCCAAAACAAATAGGGTTTTGTTAGATGAAGAGAGAGACAGATACAGAGATACAAAGAGAAACAGAAGACAGCCAGAGAGAGGGACAGAGAGATAGAGACAGAGGAGAGAGAGAGAGGGACAGAGAGCACAGAGAGATAGAGACAGAAAGAGGATAGATAGAGAGGAACAAAGGGACAAAAATAGAGACAGAGGATAGATAGAGAGTGACCAAGAGGGACAGGGAGCAGAGATAGATAGAAAGAGAGACAGAGAAAATTAGTAATTTTCTCATTTTGACCTATGGCTCAGAGGTAGAAAGAGTCAGAATCCATCATGTCTCAAATAGCAAGAACAATACAATGAGGAAATACAATGATCCAGATATAAACAGTGAGGAAAATTTCGGAAGAAAGGAGTGTTGAAGACTTGCATTTAAAAAAATCAATGATAAATATATGAATTGTTTCTACTTGAAAGGTGGTGATGAGGATTAACTGAGGTGGTGCATGTAAATATCTTTAGCATAGTTCCTGATTCCCTCCCTCCTTTCCTTCCTTTCTTTCTTTCTCTTTCTCTCTTCCCGGGTATTCTACCTCTGAACTACATTCCCAGCCCTTTTTATTTTTTAGTTTGAAACAACATCTCACTAAATCGCTGAGGGCCTCACTGAGTTACTGAGCCTGGCCTCGAACCTGCAATCCTCCTGCCTCAGCCTCTCAAGTACTGGGATTACAGGCGTGTGCCACCACACCCTATTTCATTCCTACTTTTGTTGTTTACAAATTATGCAAGGCACTGGGCCCTGGTTTCTTTTGGTACTTGGTTTGCATAATAAGTTAGTGGTGGAAATAATTTTCCTGGGGGAAATGGTAATCATCTTAAGTGAACTATTTGTTTCTTAGGATTTGGGAGAATCATCTACATATGAAAAACTCTTTGCTAGCCAGCCAAGATCCCATGCATGCAGTGGCTTTGATAGGAGTACAGACTATGTCTGTGAACACTGGAAATAGGATCCAAGCTCAGAAAGTGTTCAAAGCAAAGTCAGGCTCAGCATTTTGCCGGTATTGGAAAACTGTTCAGATATTAATTTCTAGTAAAGTGTAAAAGGCAGTCATTCAGGCAGGGAGAGGCAGTAACTCTGTCCGTTACGTTCCAAGAGCTCCCCCTCCCTTCTTCTTCTGCCCCTTCGTTCTAATGATTAACCCATAGTAAGAATGTAAAGACAGTTAAAGCCTCTAGCCTTAGAAACACTAGAGACTTGGGGGCCTTAAGAGCACCATAGAGACCATTAAGGCCTTTAGCCCTAAGATCACAGTGACTCTGCCTAGCACATTTTAAAACCGTAAAGATAGCAAGGGCCTTATGCTTGCTCTTAGAGATTCTACCCGGCTGCACTGGCTACAGCTAGTGCCTCTGTTTCCCTTCTATTCTTCGTGACTCCATCTCAGTATGAGAAAGGCAAACTCCATGTGTTACATCAAAGTGCCTATAGTTGACAACCAATACAGCCCAATACAATAGGGGTAAAAACAAGGTAGATTATTGACCTCTGCACTTTGTAAGTGCACTTCGTAGACTAGAAGGCACCACCTGCCTAAGGAATAAGTTATGCCTAAGAAATAAGTTACTAGTCTGTTTCCTTGGTAACGCTGATAAGAACATACTAATGTGAAAACGGTATTTAAGGGACCGGGGTCTGAGGGAGGGGCAGAGTTCCACTCTCAGGCTCTCCGGCGTGTCTTCCAGGCACGCTGCTTTTTTCCTCTTCTCTTTTCTATTTCCTAATGACTTTGTAATAAAATTTTGTGAAGCTGCAACCAAGCCGCCTATTAGTTTTAATTCCCCTTTTCGGAAGATCTGATCTGAATTAGGGGAAAGAGCCCACAGCACCACTTCCACTGTAACAAGCAGTGCAAGTCCTAAATGTGGGAGAGACTGGTAGGGGATAAGAAAGGGTGTACTTAACAGAAATATTCATTAATTTACAAACACCCTTTCTAGGATTCAGGGAACTTTATAAGATCCATCCCCCCCAAAAAAATCTCATTCCTGAAGGACCTAGATAAATGATACCCAGTCGATCCTGCCATAACTGCCAGCCCCACCCCTAGTCGCTAGAATGTTCTGTTTGCAAATCGACAGGTGATAGTACTCTTAGACATTTGCATTACTAATTTATAAAAGCAAGTCCCCAAAGACTTTTACTCAGGAACTTTTAAAAGAATGAAAAGATATTCTTGTGTTATGGATAAAAGTACCAATTTGACTTTAAAACCTAAACCTAATCCCTGAACTTTTATTTGCTGGCTGGCTGGTTTTAGGTGGATGTCTTAATATCTCCATTTCTTCAGTTGCAAATGGGGATTCAGAGCCTTCATCTTAGAGGTTGACATGAGCGTTAATTTTTTTCCCCCTGCAGTACTGGGGATTGAATCCAGGGGCATTCTACCTCCAGGCTACACCCCCAGCCCTATTTTTTATTCTTTGTTTTGAAACAGGGTCTCACTAAGTCGCAGAGGGCCTCACTAAGTAGCTGAGGCTGGCTGTGAACCTGGATCCTCTGGTCTTAGCCTCCCAAGTACTGGGATTACAAGTGTGCACCATCACGCCTGACTACATGAGTGTTAATTTAAAAGTCATACTAATGTCCCGTGCACTTAGCAGAACATGAGGTACCTAAAACGCACTCTATGTTAGCTGCTATTGTTATTGACTTTGCTATGGATCATTGTGACTTTAAGGCATCCTTAGTCTTCAAAGACGTTGAAGGCTAGATAGAAGTCTCAAAGCAGTAAATACGCTCATCTAGGGATATCTAAATGAGTCGATTAAATGAATTGCCACACAAGAAAAAATGAAATGCTCAAGTCACTAGAATGCAGGGAGGGAATCTGTGGTTATTTCTTGAAGTCGGTGGGAGAAGAAGGCAGGGAGCCTCTCACTTTTGTGGACGTGAGCCTCGGATGCCCTTCCATGGGGACTGTCACCAAGGTATCTCACATCCTTTACTTTTTCTCAGAAGTACTCGAAAAAGTCATACCATATAATAAGTGCAGCTGTGGTAAATGGTTTTTAATGCCTTCATCAAGATGCATGCAGTGGTATTTTTCCAAAGATCGTTTCTCTGTCATCGTAAGGGGCGAGCCTGGGAAGATATATGGGAATACATAAATGATTCACTTGCTCTCAAAGGAGGGTTGAAATAAATATTTATATTGGTCATTTGCCATCTATTTAATACTCAGTGTGTTATTACCTCTGCACTTACTATGTTAGATGTTTTAAATGTTCCCATGTGAGTGATTTTTCTTGGCAGCTCTACAGGGTATGGGGAGAGGGTAGCCAATAGCCAACTAATAGGAGACATCTCTGCACCTTTTAAGACCACATTTGCTGGGAAACTACCCTCTGGGTTTCAGAAATACAAGTGTGTTTTTTATTCCTATACAGAGTAAACTTTTATTCTGTTTCCTAGATTGCTAATGCCTGGTAGACCAAAACCCTAGTAAGAAAATTCCGATATTTTAAAATAAAAAAGCGCTTTAATACAATGAAAAATTAGTAAGATAGGAATTATAGATGATAGCATTGGGGGTAATGACAGTCACCTGTAACTTCCATGTATTAAATGCTTTGCCTGAATCAACTGTAAGTTGTGACATGCAGCAGTTCAGTGGATCCTTATTAAACACCTCCTGTATACTGGAGGAACAGTGTACAATAAAACATTGTCTTAGGTTTAAGTGGCCCATCGTGCAGTGATGGTGTGGCAAACTTGTAAACAGAAGTGATTGGCCTCTAAAGTATGTGCATTGCAGAGATATGCACGGTGTCTATCTGGAAAGAAGCATCTCATTTGTCCTGCAGTAATCCAAGAAGTTTCATAGTGAAGGGGGCACCCAGGTGTGGTAGTCACTGCACAAGGTCATGTTTACCTGTGGTTTATGGAAACCCCTGGGGCATGCATCTCTGCCCATGCCACGTGGGGTTTCAAATCATTTGAATTTGATGCATTGAATGATCTGAACTTTGTCTTAAAGAACCCTGGGTAGGACTTAGCTAGGTATAAAAGTGCTGGAATAGGAGAGCATTCCGTGCCTAGGCAAGGGGGTGAGCAAAGGCTGCAGCTCAGAGTGCAGAATGAGTAGAGAGAAACATAAGCACCTCATTCTTAGTAGGGCTTGAAGTGCTAAGTGCAGAAGATGAAGCCGCTGATGTGGTCAGGGCACGAAGATGCCACTCCTTGTGAGCCATTGCTCCTGCTATCCTTTCCTTCTGAGCCCTAGTTCCTTGATGCTTGGCTTGTCCATACGAATTGTGGCCTTAAGGATGTGAGCAAGAAGTGAGGTATACTTGCCGGTCTGGTGGCACACACCTATAATCCCAGTACTTGGGAGGCTGAGACAGGAGGATCGCAGGTTCAAAGCCAGCCTCAGCAACTTAGTGAGACCCCTGTTTAAATTTTAAAAATAAAAAAGGGCTTGGGGTGTCGTTCACAGGTAGAATGCCTCTGGGTTCAATCTCCAGCACCACACACAGACACACACACACAAACACACAGACACACACAGACACACACACACACACACACACACACACACACACAGTGAGAAATACCAAATCTGAGTGGAAATTGGAAATTAAGAGCCATTCTAGAGTCCTGTCATATCTCCTTGGTGCATGTGTTACATGAGAAGGCAATGGGTAAGCAACAAATACACGAATAAGAAAGAAATATTGGCTGTTCTAAACCCTGAGATTTGTGGGCTTATTTGTTAATACAGCAGAACTTGGTCTAAGTTGACTGTTAGGGTCATATCAGACAGTAATTGGTGGGCAATGTTAAGGTTTTTTAAAATATATACTTTTATTGAAAAATAGTATAAATAGGAATGTGCAGAATTCATGAGTCTACAGATAAGTTTATACTACAGGATGTATATTCATGTGACGTCCATTCAGATAAAGGGAGCATTACCAGCAGTCCAGACATTCTACACGTCTCCTCTCATTTTCATTAACCTCCTATTCCCGGAGGAGAACTGTTATCCTAATTTCTAATACAGTAGATTACTTCTGAATTTTTATGAATGTGAAACCAGCATTCTATGCTCTGGTCTGTCTAGTTCCTACACCAACAGTTTGTTTGTGGGATTCATCGCTGTTGTATAGGGAGGACTCATTCATTCACCAAAGAGCCACATGCTGTTTTTTCTTCCTTTTTTTTTTTCAAACCAAGTGTTCCAGGAAATATTCATTTTTAAAAGATGATTTGCTGACACTTCAAATCTTGAATCCAAGGTGCTGATTCATGCAGTTTGAAGTTCAGGGAATTGCTTAAAGTTATAGCTTCCCAGGAAATAATCATGTTGATGTCAGAGAAAGTTGGTAGGGCTGTGAAGAATTGTAATTGCATGCTCTGCTGCCATGTATTGCAGCCCGATAGATAAGGGACAGATTCAACAATGGTTCTGATGGCAGATCTGGTATCCATCTTTAGTTTTTAAAGCGAGCTATGATGTATCTTGGGCTACAACTTCAATTCAAACTCAATAAATAAGAAATTACTAGGGTGAGGAGAAGGCATGGCACCAACAGGTTAGAAAACAACAGCTACTATGTAAAACTAAAGAACAAAACATATAGCTGATAGCATGCATACATTCTTTTTATTTTTTTTCTTGGTATGGGGGATTTAACCAAGGGGCAATCTATCTCCAAGCTATACCCCAACCCCTTTTTATTTTTTAATTTGAATCAGGGTCTTGCTCAGTTTCTGAGCCTGACCTTGAACCTGCAATCCTCTTGTCTCAGCCTCCCGACTACTGGGATTACAGGTGTGTGCCACCACACCTGGCTCAAAATCATATACTCTAATTGTTAAATATTAAAGGAAAGGCTACCCCTTTCCCCAAACGTATCTCTCATGATTGGGCCAATGGCTAAGTGGGTATCGCTGGCTTTCACCCCACTTGATAGTATAATTCCTCAGTGTGGCCATAATAAATATTTTCTCTGGGAACATATCTAGCCAGTGTTTCTCCAAACATGTTTTTCGTGACAGTAGTCCAAAAAAGTGTGTTGAAGAACAAATTCTATATGGGAAATGATAAATCCTCTTTTCTTCTTTTGAATTTTTTTCTAACAAAGCCTCTGGTAAGTCCTATAGTGGGAAAAATCTGTCTTATTTAACTGGACCCAGCATTTCTCAAACTTTGTGAAAAAAATTAACCCCCAATAATAGGATCATATCCTTTGGAAACATAGGTTTAAGCCCAGAGTTGGCCATTTATTGGCTATGTCCTCTTAGGCAAGTTATTGACCATTTATAATCTCACTTTTATGATCCATAAAATGGGCATCACATCTTCCTTACCAGTTATGGGAATGATAAAGTAGCTTGCAGAAAGCACCTACAACCTGGCACATCAAAGGCATTTGGTACAGACAGGATCATCCCTGTATTTTCAACGATTTGAGATAGCATCATGCATTAGACTCTTCATGGTACAAAGGGGTCTTTTCAATCCCTAAAACCACCCCTGTCATGCACATATAGGCGGTCTACTCTAAGTATGCCAGTATTTAGAAAATCACAATGGTCCGTCATTCTATAGACTCAGAACCCCCAGCCTCATCCTGTCTTTTCAACGACTTGAGATAGTGTCATGCAGGTGACTCTCTGGGGTGCAACCCTGTCATTTCTTTCTCTAAAATGAATGAACTGTGCGTGGCTGTCTGCTGTTAAATGTGCCAGAATTTAGAAAAGTGTAACGGCTCATGATTGTATAGACTTCAGTCATAAAACCCTTAATCTTTTCAACCTGTCCTATTAGGACAGACCTCAGGCTTTTCTTGATTACCGTTTAGCTTCTGAAGATTTTCTCTATAAGGTTACCTGATCTGCAGCAACAGGACTGCGTGCGATATTTGATAATTATTTATATCATAATTTTTCAGGGCCTCATAGGAACTTCAAACATTTAAAAAAGATTCCTGCTCTGGTCTTTTTCATTCCCAGGATGTTATAGAAGACACTGAGGTTCAGAGTAGTTAAATGGGAACATTTTCATAAGGAAGCGATCATGTATCCTAACAAGGGCATCTGCCACCTGGGTTACTGCATGGGCCTCTGACTCAAACAGTCTTGATTCAAACCTCAGCTTTTACATGTGACCCTACATCGATGACTTGAACTTGTATAGCCTCAGTTGCCTTATATGGAAAAAGACAATGGGGAAAGCATGCTGTTGGCTCCAATTTGTGCTGGGAGGAAACGGATAAGGTCCTGTAACACCAGGCACGTCAAGAATGCTCAGCGCATATCTGTTTCTCGACTGGAGATGCTTAAATTGGCCTCTCTTCCCTCTGTTCCGCAAGTCTTTCCAATTACTGTTGCTTTCGGATCCTTATTGAGATCAAGTTCAGTATCCACAGTGCTAATTAAAAGAATAAGTCTAGTGTGGGTCTTGGATGGATTGATGACGCTGCATTTATGTTAGAAGTGACTTATAGTAGTTATCATAAAATTAATCCTCATCTCTGGAAAGCATATTCTCAGAGAGAATAGAAGCTGGAAGAATGCATCTTTAGATGAGAAGATTGATCATCTAAGCACCATGTTGCCAAGTGCAAAACAGCTGCAGTTTACTGAGCAGCTGCTATGTGCTGGGCACCATGCTAGGAACATGGTTAGGTTAGAATTATTGCTCTCGGGGGTTTGTTGAAATTAAAATAGGAAAGGAAAGTTCCTCCCAGCACAAGACATTATAACAGAGTAAGAGGAGGGATTAGTATCATTCCAGTACTATTGCATCCTGATATTTTATTATTTTTTTTTTTTGTGGTACTGGGGATTGAACCCAGGGACATTTTACCTCTGAGCTACACCCCCAGCCCAATTTTATTTTATTTTTTTAAATTTTGAAACAGGGTCTCACTAGGATGATGAGAGTCTCACTGCTTGCTGAGGCTGTCCTTGAACCTGTAATCCTCCTGTCTCAGCCTCCCAAGTACTGGGATTACAAGCGTGCACCACCACACCTGGCTGCATCCTAATATTTTAAATGCTCATTATGTGACTCACTGGTATTGACATATTACAATTTACATCTTACTTGCTTTTTTACATTTAGTACTTGCCCTGACCTGAGTATTTACCCTGGAGGAACTTAAGTGTAGACAGGGTGAGCTCAGTAGCAAGGTGGTAGGAAGTGTCAGAGCCAGCTTTGGAAGCCGGCTGCCTCCTCTGAGTCTTGGAAGAGGCATCCACGGCCTTTATCCTCTGTTCTTCTTTGATGGCTCAGACTTAAAGTCAGAAAGTAGATTCGATTTACCCCATCAATTCAAAGATGTACTTTTTCCCCTCACATTTAACTTCTCCCAAATCAGTATGTGATTAAACACCTTTCCCCCCCTCACTATTGCTCCTGTTGCGATGAAAAATAGTTGTAGCTGTATCATCTTAGATTTAAAGTAATATAGTAACTCCTTTAATCTTCAGATTAACCCTCTGAAAAATATCACCTCCTCTCTTAAAATGTGGCCACTCAGAGTAGGTAGAAAATGAGGGATGAGGCCAGGGCTCCAACTTGGGCCATCTAATTAGAAAATTCCTGCTCTTTCCAGTCCAACTGCAGTGCCTACAACCAAGGTAATGTTAATAATGTACAATTAAAATTTACCAGCTGGGCTCAATGGCTCCCACCTGTAATCTTAGTATTTGGTAGGCTGAGGCAGGAGGATTGCAGGTTTGGGGTCAGCCTCAGCAACTTAGTGAGACCCTGTTTCAAAATTAAAAAAAAAGGCTGGGGGTGTAGCTTAGATGTAGAATACCCCTGGCTTACATCCCCAGTACCCCCCTCCTAAAATTCACCAGTGGTTGGTGTCATGTTGTTACAGCCCAGCAAGTTGTATGCTAAAGTAACTTGATTTCTGATGAATATCCCCCTTCCTTCTTACCAAATACTGCTGCTCTGTCATCTTTAGACTGGAAGATTGACAAGAGCATTCGCCATATTGACTCTCAGAAGATGCAGCTGGGAATTGAGTTCCTCTACATCCATAATGTGGTGGAAATGTTCTATCTTCACCAGTGATTAATTTATAATAACTGGGCCCATCGTCATTCCCTCCTTTAGATTTTACAGTTCAGGGAACCCATGGAGCAAATATTACATGCAGAGGAGATTCGGAACAGCCTTCGGAAAGGTTGGAACACAAATCTTAAAGACCCACCAGAGAATTTCCCAGGGTGATAAATGTCAAAACTTGGCATCTATTAATGAGGACAGAGGGAAAGGTTACAGTTGATTGTGAGGTCTCTGATGCCTCTTTTTTTGTTAGCAACTTCCTGGCTTGAAGCAACAGATGAAAACGAAAGGCGGAGGGAGAATATGGCTGAACAGGATGTCTTCATGTTAGTAAATGCTGTTGAGAGCCGGGTGTGGTGGCGCACACTTGTAATGCCAGTACTTGGGAGGCTGAGACCAGAGGATCTGGGTTCGCTACTCAGCTACTTAGTGAGGTCCTCCGCAACTTAGTGAGACCCTGTTTCAACATAAAGAATAAAAAATAAGGCTGGGGGTGTAGCTCGGAGGTAGAATGCCCCTGGGTTCAATCCCTGGTATCGCCAAAAAAAAAAAAATGCTGTCGAAATGGTTGCTGGCGTGAACTCTGTTGCGTATAAGAATGTTCATTCGCTGGCATGATTAATTGAGGCGGTGTTTTGCACCATAACAATCCATGCCATCTTTAAGAAAACAAAACAAAACAAAAAAACATAACAAAAAAACCCACATCACTCCTTCTTGGTCCAGGTGGCCTGCCTTCACTTCCATAGATACCTACAAGCAAAAGCAATACCAGTTGTGTTATTAAAGCAGGAAGCTATTTATGATCTTTTTTCAATTGTTTGGAACTCTTTTTTGGTTTGTGCTGTATTTATTAATACTATTATAGAGTTCCTTGAGGATATTTGTATGTGCGCTGCAGACATGTATAATGGTTCGCTTTTAAGATTATAAGTTATTATAAATTAATCACCAGCGAAGACAGAACATTTCCACCACATTATGGATGCAGAGGAACTCAATTCCCAGCCACATCTTAAACAACAACCACTCTAGAACGTATTGGCTTTAAATAATGCCACTGATGGCTATAGTTCGTGGCTCTGCAGTTTGGGCTAGGCTGTGGGTGGTTATTCTGGTTGTTGATGGATGTGTGGTCAGGTGTTGGGGTGACTGGGGGCTGGCTCATCTCAGATGGCCTCCGTCATAGTAGTTCATCTCTGATCTGTGTCCTTTCTTTCTTTTTTTTTTTTTTTTCCAGTACCGGGGATTGAACGCAGGGGCGTTCTACCTCCGCGCTACACCCCCGGCCCTATTTTTTATAGTTTATTTTGAAACCGGGTCTCATGAAGTTGCGGAGGTCCTCACTGTAGAGAGAGACAGACAGGGAGAGAGAGAGAGAGAGAGCGAGCGAGCGAGAGAGAGAGCTGAGACTGGCTGCGAACCCGGATCCTCTGGTCTCCACCTCCCAAAGTACTGGGATTACAAGCATGAGCCACCACGCCCGGCTCAGTCTCTTCTCTTTTATCTGAAGTCCCTTTTGTTACCGAGTTTCTCTCTAGCTTCCCCATATGAGACTGACTAATCCATCCATTTTCTTGCGAATGATATAATTTTGTTCTTCCTAGCCGAGTAAAATTCCACTGTGTATGCAGACCACAATTTTGTGATCCATTCATGTGTTGATGGACACCTAGGCTGGTTCCATAATTTGACTGTTGTGAATTGTGCTGCTATAAACATGGATATGCATGCATCACTCTAATATTCTGATTTCAATTCCTTTGCAAAGATCCGCAGGAGTAGTAAAGCTGGATCCTATGGTGGTTCCATTCCCAGTCTGCTGAGGAACCTCCACACTGATCTCTAAAAAGGGTGGTATTAGCTATTTGTTAATAGCATGGAAAGTCTAGAGTCAGACTGATCCGGGTTCAAGTCTTGTCTTCTCTACTCCCTCGTTGTGATCTCAGACATTTTGATTTTATCCTTCATCTATGAAGCGGGACTAATAAAAGCTTGTAGCTTTTTATATTATTATAAGGACTCAATGGTATTATATATAGCAATCCTCCTTGTATTAACTGGCAAAGTGCTCAACAACAGTAAATAGTTAATAATAAAAATAACTATATGCCTGAAACTGACCAAATGTACAATCAGCAAAATACCAGACAAGAAACAATACCAGCCCTTTATGTGCTTCCTGGGCAAATGATATCTGTCTATGCTATTAGAGATTTTCTCCTAACCTGTTACAATTGCTTCTGGCAGTTCAGTTAAAAAAAAAATCTGCTTTCTCTTTCCTCTATAAAAACACCTTATTATTTGGTCCAGGTCTAATCACCATGGATTATGACCCTATTTTCTCTTCTTGGCATAATCGATAATTCCTAGTGTACAAAGATACCCACTTCCAACTATGACTTTATCTTAAAAAAATCATTATTTTAATGATCAGAACAGTTCATTTTCTTTCTTTTTGTCAACATCATTCTTCGCCAGATCGTTGCTTTAGGTGACTTAGAAAAATCAATTCGAGGGAGAAAATGCCGTGTCCCGAGAACAGAGTGACGGCGGACGGTGCCCAGAGCCATGGCTTCTGATTACCGATCTGCTGCAGTGGGCTTCGGGATTGGAAACAAATTATCCAGCCCATGGCTGCCTTATCGGTTTGTTTGTAAATTGGGGCTATTCGAGTCTCAGGATATTACCAAGCTTTTGCTTGCTCCTGATGTGTTTGTGGGATTTGGATAAAAGATGTTAATAGCATTACCAGGGAGGCCACGGCATTGCAGTGATCACCTACCGATTTTTGGAGGCCAGCAACGTAGAGAATTCACTTGTAGGACAAAAAAAAAAAATCTATTTCCTGTATCCAGCCTGCCTCGCTTAAAGGAAACCCCGGTGAAATCCGTACTTCCTACCAGCAGTCCTTTGAATAACAGCTGGTGTTCTGAGAGAGATGAAAAGTAGGATAATCATCAGTTTACAAATCATGCTGGAAAAAACAGAATTATTGTTATGTAGTCCTAAAGGTTATTTAGAAGAAATAACACTCACATTGAATTGCTTCACCCAGAGCAGCCAAAAACTTGGGTTTTTTGTTGTTGTTGTTGTGGTACTGAGGATGGAACCCAGGGGCATTCTACCTCCGAGCTACACCCCCAGCCCTATGTTTTATTCTTTATTTTGAAACAGGGTCTCAGTAAGTTGTAGAGGGCCTCACTAAGTAGCTGAGGCTGGCCACGAACCCGGATCCTCCAGTCTCAGCCTCCCAAGTACTGGGATTACAAGAGTTTGCCACCACGCCCGGCTTAGACTTGGGTTTTATGAGTGTAGTACTTTCGTTCATAAGCTGCCCACTGGTTAGAGCTCTTCTGTCTGGCCACATCGGTGACCAGCATGGCAGCCTCTCCTCACAGACAGCTAATGAGCACTTGGAATGTGTTAACTCCAAATTGGAATTGACAATAAGTAGAAACGCACTCTGGACTTGGTAGATTTAATACAAAGACAAGCTGGCAGAACACCTCACTGTTATTTTTAAGTTGACGTTGAGATGACACCATTTTGGATATAATAGGCTAAGTAATATTTTCCTATCATACATCGACAGATTTTTTTCCCTTTTCTTGAAAATGTGACCACCAGGAAATTTGAAACAACAGATGCGCCTTGTATCAGTGGCTCACGTTTTCTTTCCGTTGGTCAGTGTTGGGCTAGAGCTTTGTTATTCAAAATGGCGTCCTTAAGCTGAGCGTGGTGGCACATGCCTGTAATCCTAGTACTTGGGAGGCTGAGACAGGAGGATTGCAGGTTCACGGCTAGCCTCAGCTACTTAGTGAGGCCCTCCGCAACTTAGTGAGACCCTGTTTCAAAATCAAGAATAAAAAATAGGGCTGGGGGTGGAGCTTGGAGGTAGAATGCCCCTGGGTTCAATTCCCAGTACTGCAAAAATACAAAAAAAAAAACCAAACAACAACAAAAACAAAATGGGGTCCTTAGAAAAGTGGCTTCAGCATCTGTTGGGAGCTTATTAGAAATGTACAACCTCAGACCCTCTCTTGGACCTCCTGAATTAACTGGATCCCCAGCGGACTTGCGTGCACATGAACATTTGAGCATCGCTAGGCCAAAGCACGGTAGGGCCAGGGTGAACTGATGGGGTGCAGAGGCCTTTTCCAGAGGTGCTGTGAGCCCTTGCACGATCTGCAATGCCACTCTGACTCCAGGTTGCTTCCCGGTGTGTCCGGGCTTGTCCGTACAGATCTTCCACAAAGCCCTGTCCGTAATCTTATAATGAAAAAAAAAATGTAATCCAAGTAGCAGAAAATTCTCCCTATGAGCAACTTTTAAAGAATAACTATTTCCAAAGGCAGACTTCTTCTGTCATCGATTTGGCTTTTTCTGGATTGTTCTGCTTGACGAGAGTCCAGGAACAGCAGGGCCCAGGCTTCTCTGAGCACCATATTTCCTCTTCCACGTGTGAGTCTCAGCTCTGAGGTCAGAAGGCCTTCCTGGGCCACACCTTTCTGTTCCTTCTGCCAGTTACCCCCATTCCACTCCCCTGTCTCCCCTTCACAGCAATTCTTCCTCGCTGAAAGTCCTACCATTGCTTTAAGTGCTTCCTGTCCACCTTCTTCGTCCACTAGACTGAAAGTTTCCTAAGGCCAAAGCCTTTCTCTGATTCACCTTTGATACCCACTACCTAGATTTAGGCCATGGGTTAAGGGCACAGTCCCCATAAACTGCCCTCACTTCAGGCACCAGCTGGGTCCCCAGACCACCCTCACTCGTGTTCAGCTGGCTGCAAATTTGACAGTTCCCCCTCTCGCCACAGGACTCGGGAAAACACTACCCTTAACTGCTGCAGTTTTATTGCAGCACAAGGATGCAGATTAGGACCAGCCCAAGGAGGAGGCAGATTCTCGAGAAAGTCTCACGTGTAGAGCTTCTCTGTCTTCAGGGACATACCTCCCTCCTGTCACATGAGTATCCTCCATAGTATATTGCCAACTAGAGAAGCTCTTCCTGAGCTTCTGTTTCCAGAGTTTTCATTGGGATTTCATTATGTAGGCATGATGGATTGAATCATTGGTTATGAGATCAAACTCAATAGCTTGCTCCTTTCTTCTCCCCAGAGGTTGGCTGGTATCACAGGGCTCAGAGCCCCAGTCCTGTAGTCAACCCTATCCTGAGGCATCTCATTAGCTTAAAGTCTCTGAGTGCCCACCATGTTTGCATAAAGTGACGTATGGTCTGAAGGACTCACCACAGGTCATGAAAATACTCCGATCACTTGGGTAATTCCAGGAGTTTAAAGTTCCCTCCCTAGAACTGGGGACAAAGGCTAGTAAATTCTTTATTCCACAGGAACCTCTTCATTCCCAATGCCTGTAACTGGGCTTGTCACCTAGTGGATACACTTCAAATATTTGACTAATCAAGTCCCCTTTTATAGCACCGTACTTTACACTGAGTGCTTAATACAGAATTGTTGGTAGAACGATTATGCTTTGAATTCTTACAGTTAAACATGCGATCTTAGAATCTGACCAAGGATTCATCCTTCTTAACAAGTAGCCTTCTAATCCCTTACAGACATGTAGCAGTGTTACACAGAATTAATTACAATAATGGAAGTTAAGTACATAAATCTTTTACTACTACTTCTTATGCAAGTACCATGTTAATAGAGGGAAATCAGCTGTATAAAATGACTACAAAATGGCATTTGGCCCTTTTTCTCTTGTAATTAATTATTGACAGTTTACGCTCATTACACACGCTCACAGAGAAAAACAACACCAATTATTAATATTTCAAGAAATTAATATTTCAGCATTGCCAAAACAACATTGCTCTGTCAAGAAATGGTTCTGTATTTTTTTATTCTGAAATTAGTGGTTGGAATAGTTAAAATGAGGCCTTTGTCTGTTAGCAGAAGCAGTAAGAGGGGAAAAAAAAACCAAGTTTTCAGTTTAAATAAGATTAAACCAGGCATGATATTGAATCTGTGGCCTCAGATAGGTTCAGAACCCTCCATGATTTCTATGACATCAAGGGTCACCTGCCAAAAATGTGAGTGGATTTGGAATCGGGGCCAGGGCTGGCCACACAGGGAATCACAGGTTTGTGGTTTGGGGACCAGCTTCCTCCTGCCCATGTGTCTAGGTCAGATCTATTATGAAGAAGTTCAATTAAATGCGCTGAATCCTTTTGTGTTCATCAGTCTACAACTTTGCTCCAGGCTCCGTTAACTAAGTGATTTGAGGTGAATTGCCTGAGCTCTGACATTGGTTTCCTCATCTATAAAATGAGGAGAATAATTCCTGTCTGAAAATGGCATTGTGTCAGTCAGTGTTCCATTACTATAACAAATACCTTTGATAAGTGGACATAAGAGAAGATTTATTTTGGTTGATTGTTTAAAAGTTTCAGTTCACGGTCATTTGGCCCCTTGATTTGGGGCCCGTGGCCAGGCAGCCCATCATGTTGGGGAGTGTATGGAGAAGAAAAGCTGCTTACCTTATGGCATCCGGGAAAAGAGAGAAAGGAGAGAGAGAGGAAGAGGAGAGAGGGGGAATGAATGAATGAATGAAAGGATATGAGAGAGGGAGAGGAGAAAGGGGAGAGAGGGAATGAATGAATGAATGAATGAATATGAGAGAGAGAGAGAGAAAGGAGACCAGTATTGCACAGCCCCCCTTCAAGGGCACGCCCCCAGTAACCGAAAACCTTCCACTAGGCGCCAGCTCTTAGAGTTTCTGCCACCTCCCAATAGTGCCCAGCTGAGGACCAAGCCTTTCAACACATGGTCCTTTAGGGCACATTTCAGATCCAAACTATAGCAGACATCTATCTGACCCAGCTGTTGTGAGGTTTAAGTAGGACATGCATACAATGTTCATAGAAAGTGCATGGCACAGAGGTACAGTCCCATACATATCAACTCTCTCCTTCAGGTCTGCAAGTTTTCTTATGTTATTTCATTTATACTTGAGTGATGTGGAACAATTTTGTAGGACACACATAGCATGTGCTCTTATCATGTTTCTCCACAATTATCTGCTCTTCATCTAACCTAGCATAAAATTCTCAGCTTTATCTGTTTCCTTGGGTCTTCATTTCTGTAGAAAGTCTCCCACATTACTTAAAACTTAGATTAAATGAATTCGGTGCTCTTTTATTAATCTCTGTCTTGTTATAAGTGTCTCAGCCATGAACTTAGAATGGGAAAGATATTTTCCTCATTTATAGTAGCTAATACTCATCCACTGTACCTTTCCAGTGGAAATGTTAACCAAGAATGAAAAAGACCTCAGAAGCTGAGTGTGGTGGCACATGCCTGCAATCCCTGAACTTGGGAGGCTAAGTCAGGAGGATCACAAGTGTGAGGCTAGTATGCAGTAACTTGGCCAGATCCTATTTCAAAATAAAAACTAAAAAGGGCTGAGGTGGCCAGGCGTGGTGGTGCACTCTTGTAATCCCAGTACTTGGGAGGTGGAGACCGGAGGATCTGGGTTCGCAGCCAGCCTCAGCTACTTAGTGAGGCCCTCCGCAACTTCATGAGACCCGGTTTCAAAATAAAGTATAAAAAAAAATAGGGCCGGGGGTGTAGCTCGGAGGTAAAATGCCCCCTGGGTTCAATCCCCGGTAACGCAAAAAAAAAAAAAAAAAAGGCTGGAGTGTAGCTCAGTGGTAGAGTACCCTTAGGTTCAATCCCAGTACCACTTAAAAAAGAAAACAAAACAAAATTTTTGTATTTGGCTTATGTGACTTGTCAATATCATTGCTGAGAATAGAAGGGCTAAAAAGGACCTAACCTTGAGGAATCAGGACATTGTGTCTCATGTAGGAGGGAGAGAAGGTCGTGTATAGTGGTTCCAAATAGGACTTGATGGAGAATAGCACGTCATGATGGTCATAGATAGTTGAGGCAATACGCAGCTCACTGAAGGAGGTCTAGAATGGTGGGAAAACTGGAGCTCTGCGGAGAGCAAATTGTGGGTCAGTGGGGGGGTATGCTTTGGTCATACTCACTGGGAGAGAAATACTAGGTGCATTAGTTAGCTCTTCCATCACTGTGCCCAAAATACCTGACAAGAACTTAGAGGAGGTGAGGTTTGTTTGGCTCAGTTTCAGAGGTTGAGTCCATAGTCAGCCAACTCCAAGGCAGAGACATCATGGTGGCAGGTCATGGCGGAGGAAGCAGAGAGACAACCAAAGGAAAGGACAAGGGACAGATATAGTCCCGAATACCACATTGCCAATGACCTTCCTCCTTCAACCATACCCTACCTGCCTACATTACCACCCAGTAAGACCATCCAAATTATTCATCAGTGGACTTAATCACTGATGAGATTAGAGCCTGATTCAATGATTTCATTTCTGAAAATTTTTTCATTGCCAATACATGATCTTTTCTGAGGACCTTCTATATATAAATGATAACATCAGGTAAGGCTATAGCATAGACCCAGAACCCCATCAGGAGAACATTCTTTATTTGTGAGGGACTCAGACTAGCATGAGAAAGGTAAGTACCCTTCTATCCCCTTCAGTAAAGACATTTGGTTATTGACAGTATTTGTAGGGTGTGAGTCAGGGACCTAGAACTGGGACTTGTCACTAGAGCTAAGGTTCACAATGAGACTTTTATTTATAGAAAATAGTAGAAGCTTATTTATTACCTTGGAGGTGCCAGGTTGGAATGAATATGCAGTCGCCCTCTGTATCCCTGGATTCTGCATCTTTGGATTCAACCAGTGTCAGATCAAAAAATTCTGAAAATAAATTGTGTTCATACCAAACACATGTACAGATTTTTTTCTTGTCATTATTCCCTAAACAATACAGGACAACAACTATTTAGATAGTAATTACATTGTGTTAAGGTATAATAAGCAATCTAGAGATGACTTAAAACGTCAGGAGGATGTGTGTAGGCTATATTCAACTACTGTATCATTTTCTATGAGGAACTTGAGCATTTGGTGGATTTGTCATCCAAGGGTGGGGAGCGGGAGTGGGTCCTGGAACCAATCCCTCATGGATACTGAGGGATAACCGTTTGGTTGACCATTGATCTAGGTCTCCTTACATCCTTCTTGGCTGTCGATCACACTGGTCAATAAAGGGACTGAGAGGGCCGGGTGTGGTGGCGCACGCTTGTAATCCCAGTACTTTGGGAGGTGGAGACCAGAGGATCCAGGTTTGTGGCCAGCCTCAGCTCGCTCGCTCGCTCTGTCTCCCCCCCCCCTCTACTTAGTGAAGGCCCTCCGCAACTTCATGAGACCCGGTTTCAAAATAAAGTATAAAAAATAGGGCCGGGGGTGTAGTGCGGAGGTAGAACGCCCCTGGGTTCAATCCCCAGTACCGCAAAAAGAAAAAAAAAGGGCTGAGAGGTAAAGCCATTAGGTGGATTCTGCCAAGGAACTGCTCCTCCTTTCTTTACGTTCATGGGCAACTCACAGTGTGGCTTCATAATTTATCGGGGTGTTAGTCTATGTTTATATCCCTCATCATCCCTACTCTTTATAGAACGTCTGTGCATCTTTTTTATTGTATCAACAGAGGTTATGTTACTGAAATGATAGTATATGTTTCATGCCAGTAGTTTCTCTTAGAGGCTTTTGTTTTTTTGGGGCCAGTCCTTGAAAGAACTTTGCATGGATAAGGGAGCTGCTGTCAGGGAGAGGAGGGAATATGGGTCTTCACAGCCTGCGAGCAATGGGGACCCACATCTTGCTCCATGACATTGCTACAGTGAGATGAATAAGTCTCCAAAGCACTGAAAATTTGTCCTAAGCAAAACAGAGCACCAAGTGACCCCAGTGGTACTATGTGTATGTTTCCAAGGTTCTGCGATTCTAACCTTTCATTAACTCAGAGCTGTTTTGCACATTGTAGCTCACTAATAGTAATGCAAAATCATTCTTCCCTGTATACATGCAAATAAATTCTATTCAGTGGAGAGTCAGTTGACCCCTCTTCCCATCCATGTCTATTTTTAAATTCATTTCAACATTCCTCGACTGCATATAAATGTATGCTTTTCTGACTTCTCCTTTGAACTTATAACATCTTGCCAAACTCCTCATTAATAATGGATCAAATAAAATCTTTAACATGTCTTCATATTATGTTGTTTCAAACGTAGACTCATGAGTCTCCCTTTTTGAAATTTATCATTTAGCACCAGGATGGTGGCATGATAGGTCTAATTCTCCTGGGTGGTCTTCTGCAAGGAGCCTGTTGGAAGCTTACCTAAGCTACTTGTCTGTCGTTGTCTAATTGTCCCTAACAATTGAACGCAATGGGAGAGCTAGTCTTCTTCCTTATAATCTTGCTACCAGAGAGTATGGGATTGAAACAGCAGGTCTCCGAGAAAGCATGACACTTGTACAGATGTTGTTGGTAGATAGACATAAGAAGAAATAGCCATTTTCTGAAAACTTAGTGAAGTGCTTTCTTGGCTGAGCATCTTGCAAGGAGATTTGCTTTGAAGCAGATGCTCCGGTATCCTCATGGCTGCATTGGATGGCCTTCTAGTTAGATGAGGTGACACGAGTTCTCAGTGAAGATTGCAACATGGGCCCTAACAGGTCATCCTAACCTAGGGCACTTGTCCGAATATTAAGCTACTGGTCTCAGCCACATCCTTGGCTGTTGTTCATTGAGGGTAGAAATTATGGCTCAAATTTTGTGATTACTTCTGTGTTCCAACACTACTCATTTCACCAAGAAAAGTTTATGCCATCATCCTCATGCTACTCATCCAACTTGCTGCCAATTTTTATAGAGATATTTGAAGCTTTTCCCATGGCCACCAATGGAGTGTGACTTCCTTAGGTTGGTGGTTGGTCTCTAGGGTATAGAATAAGGTGAAGTGACTCATGAATTTGACTAATAAGAGGAACTTCAAAAGGGTTTTTGAACAGGGCAGTGGTAAGATCAGATGTGTACATGAGGACAATTCTTGTGCTACCTTGGTGTCACTGTGAATGTACTATGGGTTTTATTAAAATACGTAATCTGACCGGGTGTGATGGTGCACGCTTGTAATCCCAGTCCTTGGGAGGCTGAGACAGGAGGATCACAGGTTCGTGACCAGCCTCAGCTACTTAGTGAGGCCCTTTGCAACTTAGTGAGACCCTGTTTCTAAATAAAAAATAAAAATAGAGCCGAAGGTGTAGCTCAGAGGTAGAATGCCCCTGGGTTCAATCCCCAGTACTGCAAAATAAATAAATAAATGAATAAATGAATAAATAAATAAATAAATATAAATATAAATAAAAATACGTAATCTGTTTGAGTAGCCCAGGAACAGGGCCTGATAATCTGTAATTCTAACAAATTTTCAGGTCATCCTGATGGTTCTGGTACCTGATTCGCACTTTGAGTAGCAAGAGTTGATCTGCAAATTTCTCTAAGGGCTGTTTACTCCTCTCCAAATGGTAAATATTTGAGGGTCTGTAGAGCATGTGGTCTCTGTTGCTACTGCTCAACTCTGCTGTAATAGCATGAAAGCGGTGTTAGACAACATTTAATGAATGGACGTGGCTGTGGTCCAATATAATTTAAAAATAATGATGGACTGGGCGGAAGGCTGGATTTAGCCCACAGAACATCATTTGCCAATCCTTGCCAGCGTCTGGCAGTAACGCGCAGATGGATTGAAATAATGGAGGGGAGATGGGAGGCAGGTAGCCTGGTGGAAAGGAAAAAAAATTCAGTGAAACCGAGTAAATGCTTAGGCAGAGGGATGGGAAATAGGAAGCAAAAGAAGGATTGATAGGACTTGACAGGGAGAGACAAAATATGCAGAGTCAACATCAATCTTGGATGGTTTGGGAGACCTGAAGTAATAAAATAAAGCATGACTTTTCCTGGGCACATTTGGAAGGATTAGTTTTGGGTCTGGTGCTTCCAGGATGTGACAGCTTCTGTTACTGACATCTTTCAGGATTTATGAAAGCCCGGACAGCCTTGTGCTCCCATTAATGATGCAAAATTGAAAATTTTTATATGAGGGTTCAGGTTCCAGGAAAAAAAAACCCTCTTGTTGCAATTAAGCATTCTTTTACTGTATTATGAACAGACTTGCTTTTTTACATTAATTGCAGCCTTTAGAGTTATACTGTGCCATTTATTAAATAACTGAGTTCTTTTGCTCAGGGGACACTGGCACATGATGTTCAAGAACAGTCACTAAGTATTGTTTTTCGATGGAAGATATTTGTGATTAAAAAGGTAAACTTGGGAGCTTTGTCTAAAACTTGAGAAACTTAGTATTTGGGTAGGAGTATAAGGCAGACATCCCCAAGTTAAATAATGGAAGGATTAAGTCATACCACAATATAGTTTTGCCCCAACTGAGTCCCACAGAATCCTAATACAATAGTTGGAAATTTATTTTCTCTCAGTAATTGGGATACAAGAGGGATTCTAGATAAAGGAGGAGAAACTGCAGTGGAGTGATGGAGGAGGTTTAGGGGAAGGTGGTGGGAGGAGGGAGTGAGAATTAATGAAGGAAACACTTACACCGATGTTATATAGATATGTGAAATTATCAATGCCAATCTCAGTATCATGTATGGGGAAGGAGAGGGAGCCAGGGTTGGGGGGAAATTCACCAAGTGCTGTGTGCATGTATGTCCCTCTCTCTCTGAACTTCATTACGATGTGAGACCACAATGCCCCGATAAAAGTATATTTAGAAAACTTGAGAAACTCTAGTTACCTATTTGAACATTGATTTAATAAGAATAAGGACATAGTTCTCCGTGACCAAATACTATTATCAAACCTAGGAAAATTAAAAACCCCACAAAATATTTAATTTCCATTTTCTCTTCACATTTCCCCAATAGTTCCTGTAAAATCTCTTACACTTTGTTTTAAAATCAGGATCTGATCGGATGTCATAATCGTATTCGGTTGTCTGTCTCTTTAGTCCAGTGTTCTCAAAATGTACTCCTGGACCAGCAGTAGCAGCAGCTGGGGGCTTGCTAGAGATGCAGGTTCTCAGGTTCCACTCAGACCTCCTGGGTGAGATGCTCCAAGGATACTGCTGTGCATCTGTGGCCGAGCAAACCCTCAGGTGATACTGATGCTGCTGAAACTCAAAACCAATGCGTCAGTGCAACCTGGACGCTCCCTCTTGGCTGCAGAACAGAATTACCTAGGGATGTTTTAAGAAGACCTAATATCCAGTGTACACCAGGCCAGTTACCTTAGGATCTCTGGGTGTAAAACTCAGGCATCAATATTTCCAAAGATCCCTATGTAGTCCCACTGCACAGCTAAGATTCAAGACCCTGCTTTTCTTTCTGTTAACATTAGACTGTTTATTTAATCATCCTGACTTTTATCTTGCTAACGACCTCGTAGAAGGGCCCACAATGTGTATTTGTTTGATCATATGCCTACTTTTTGCACCTTTGTGGCTCCTCCCATTTAAGAGAAATGGTAGAGATAAAATCTTGTGTCTCTTCCAATGTCTTCCCCAAATAGCTTTGGGTTTGAGTATTCATTGCAGGTGAGATCGATCTTATTACAACCAGCTCCTTGGGTTTCTTTTTCTTTTCTTTTCAGCCTAGTGCATCTCCTCCCTGCCATTATTTGTTCCGTGTTGCTAGGCTAGATTATTACCACCGTGGCTTTCAATTCTGTTTTTCATTTCCAAGTTGATATTTTTTTGTGGTACATCTCTTGAGAATTTCGCCCTTTTCTCTCTCAGTTTTATCAGCTATCTCTTGATAGCATGGGCTCATCCATTTCGCTTACCTTATTCTTCTTTTTCAAGCTGTGTTTTATTAGAGGATTTGTTTTCAATATCTCATCTGGCCATCCTGGTTGTAGAGTGGAGTCTTTGTTCTCTTAGATTTTTTTTTCCCTCCCTCCAGCCAGTCAGTAAAAATTTGCTGTGCTGCCAGCTCTGAACTCTGTTTTTGTGACATCTATCCCGACAGTAATACTGAGTTTCTTTTTGCTCAGATTTGTAGTACACTGCCTGTTTAGACTTAATATGTGTCAACATTCTCACAGAAATCTCCAAGTCTCAGCAGTTGACCCGCTTTTTTCTTAGCCCAGGCTGCAGCAACTCCACGATATTGGCCAGTACACATCACCTGCACGTGAAAATAAATCAAGCCACACTTCGATGTGTTTGCATCCAGTTGAGTAAAGGTAGGTGAACTTCATGCGAGGGGAAATCAGAGCTATTGATGTCTGCAGACAAAATGAGTAAGCAAATTAAAGGTGATTTTTTTTTCATTCTTCCAGAGTAATAAGTAATATTAAAGGCTAATTCTCAGACACTAAGAAGTGAAATCATGACTCTCATACAGATATAAAATGAGCATGTGTTAAAGACTTTACTTAGCCGGGCGTGGTGGCATATGCCTGTAATCCCAGTACTTGGGAAGCTGAGACAAGAGGATGACAGGTTCGAGGCCAGCCCCAGCAACTTAATAAGACCCTCAGCAACTTAGCAAGACCTTGTTTCAAAATAAAAATGGGCTGGGGGGGGGTGTAGCTTGGAGGTAGAAGGTCACTGGGTTCAAACCCTAGTAAAAAAAAAAAAGACATTATTAATGGAGGAACCAGGCAAATATTAAAACAGATTCCCAGGAGAAATATAGGAAGGGCAAATTTGTATGGCATGTCGGAGGGTTGGGATCAATGTGGGAATGGGTATCAGATTCTTTTCCCTCTGGGAAAAGACGCAAAGTCAGCCACCTCCACTGGGCAGAATTCATTTGAAAGTCTATAGATAAGATTTGCTTTGCGTTACTGGCAGCTGTTTATAACTTACAGTTGAAACGTAGCTGAAGGTCAATGAAAGGCAAAAGCAGGTAACTGAGAAGGGTAAACTCTAGACCTCAAGTAGTACTCCATTGGAAACACCCAGGCATTCCTTTCAATATTTCCACATGCACCTACACCAATAGCATTTCTAAGAAACTTGATTTCTCTTTGAAATATATGCCTTTGACCATCACCTCAACCTGTGCGATCGGTTGGTAGTTAGTACCTTTTTTTTTTTTTTTTTGCAGTACCGGGGATGGAACCCAGGGGCGTTCTACCTCCAAGCTACACCCTCAGCCCTATTTTTTATACTTTATTTTGAAACCGGGTCTCACGAAGTTGCGGAGGGCCTCACTAAGTAGCTGAGGCTGGCCGCGAACCTGGATCCTCCCGTCTCCGCTTCCCAAGTACTAGGATTACAAGCGTGCGCCACCACGCCCAGCTAGTTAGTACCTTTTTATAGCTTGCCTTGGGCAAGTGAGCTTTGAGAATACCCAGCCTGATGCCTGGCCCTGGGGAGACACTCACCAATTGGTACTTGCTGCTATTAGTGAGACAGTGTTGGGTGGCGGTGAAGAGTCAGGACTTGGGGATCAAGTAGATTCTGCCTTCCTCTCCTTATCCCTACAATGGGGACAGGAATGATAGTCGATTTGTGTGAAATGCTGGGAACAGCAGCTGGCTCAGTAAATCATGTCTGTTGTTGACACCGTTGCTTGGTATCCAAAGGCGAAATCGAAAAATGGCTCCCGCTTTCTGTTACAGATGGCATCTTATGAAGATTGACATACATGCGTTCAGATTTTCAGACTTGATAGTTTTTTTCTTCCCCTGTTTTAAGGTTTAGGGTGGTTTGTGGAGTGCAGGTTTTGCATTTGAATCAGAGTTCAGAGCGGTCCTTGACTGGCTGTTTCCTCTCACTCGCCATCCACCTCCGTGTCTGAGGAGTCCTTGTACTATATACAGACAAATATGAGATAGGCTGATGCCCAGTCTTGAACACTTGGTGCTCACTTACATAGAACCTGAGAAAGAACATTTCTCAGCTCTCAGGCCGATGTTTGGGAGGCCCTAGGAGGACGGGAAGATGCCAGTCTCAGAAGGTCTCCGTTATGAGCTGTAGAAAGGACTTACTTGATTTCTCACTTACCCAGTCTTCATAGCAGTTCTAGGGAGTAGGCATTATTATGCCTGTTTGAGAATAAACGAGGCCTGTGATAACTAATTTTCGATGTCAACCTGACTGGGCCAAGAGAGGCCCAAATGTCTGGCAGAAACATCAGTTTTAGGTCTGTGTGTGAGGGTGTTTCTGGGGGAAGAAATTCATATTTGAATCAGTAGGCTGAGTCAGAAAGATCCACCCTTACCAATGTGGGTAGGCACCATCCCATTCATTGAGGACGCCAAGAAAACAAAAAGGCAGAGGAAGGGCAATCTCTGTCTGTCTGTCTGTCTGTCTTCCTGAGCCAGACATCCATCTCCTCCTACCCTTGGACTTGGGAGCTCCTGCTTCTCTGGCCTTTGGGCTCCAGGACCGACACCAGCACATTACTACCCATCCTCAGGACTCAGGCCTCCAGAACAGAGTTTTTCCTTCACTCTCTTTTTTCCTTTCTTTTTCTTTTTTTGTGGTACTGGGATTTAACCCAGGGGCATTCTACCTCCGAGCTACACTCCCAGCCCTATTTTTTATTCTTTATTTTGAAACAGGGTCTCATGAAATTGCGGAGGGCCTCACTAAGTAGCCAAGGCTGGCCACGAACCCGGATCCTCCAGTCTCAGCCTCCCAAGTACTGGGATTACAAGCGAGCCACCACGGCCGGCTTTGTTCTTCCTTTCTGCCCTCTCTATATGTATGTGCATGCGCGGATCTTACCGGTTCTAACTGGAGAACTCTAATACAAGGCCCAAGGAGGTGAACTGAGCTGAACTTAGGTTTGAACTCTGCTCTGACTTCAGTGTGTGACTCTCTAAACCTCACTGCCACCTGTATTCGGGATACTATGGATTGAAGGTTGAGATAAGGATCCAGTAAGTTGACCCACATCATGAGCAGCAGGCTTGGCTGCAGCCCAGAGCTGGGATGGGAAGGCAGGCTTTAGTGCTAAGCCATTTAAGTGTTGGACTGAAGCTCCTTAAATCCCCAGGGCCAGGGGTTGCAGAGGCCTGGCGTGGCACAGAGGCTGTGACAGGAGCCCGCAGAGCCTTAGCCGAGTTGGTCCCAGGGCTGGAGAAGCCCAGAGCCAGTTCTGTGTAGCAGAGACTGGGGTATGGAGTCTGCCTGAGTTCCCAGCACGCCCAGCCACAAGGATGGAAGTCACGAGAGATCATCAATATGGTGGGAGGAAAGCCTGCTGTTTTCCTGGCTCATAGAACGCTGTTGCTTATTCAGCCAGAGTCTTTGAGCCAGCAAACAAATGCACTGTTTTCTTTTTCCAGGAGAGTGTGCTATTGCGTATAGACAAGAGCAGAAGATGTCTGGCCATACCAGAGCTGGGCTCAAACCCAGTGTGCTTCATTCCAGAGTCTATATGCATCTCTCTCTGACTTCCTAGCAAGCCACACTTTTCTCGGGCCCCCCTTTATTTTCCCGATCTTGAGCATCTGTTTCTAGTTGTTTATTCTTTCTTCTGCCCATCCACCCTTCTAAATCAGAAGCATTTAGTGAGCGCCTACTTTGTACAAGGCACTGGACCTGTCGTGGTGAGTTTGAGCAGACAGGGACATGGCCCTTAGTTACCTTCCAGCTGAAGGAGACAAATCAAATCAAGCGGATAAAGAACCACAGACTACACTCAGCATGATGAAAGGGGAAATAAGGGGCTGAGAGGAGGCAGGAGGATTGGGGGGATACTCCAGGGTGGGCAAGGGAGCTTTCTCCAAAGAGACACGAGACTTAAAGGATGAGAAATGGTGTTCACAGAAAACTAGGAAGTCGTACCCCAAACCAGAGGAGAGGAGTGTACTGAGGCCCCAAGGCAGGGGCCAGCTTCACACATTTGAGAAGCAGGATAGAAGCCAGTGTAGACTGGGAGGTGGGTGAAGGCAAATTCACGGTGAGGTTGGAGATTGAGGCGGGGGCCAGATCTGGCAGCACCATGGAGAAAAATAGGAATTTTAACTTCATGCTGATAGCTGACATCCATTTTAGGACCAACATGCTAGGGATAAGAAGAATTCATTGTTCTGTGACCATCATGGAACCAGGTGCTTCTCCTGTGTCATGTCATCTCGTACTTTCCACAGCTCTGCAAGGCAGGTGCTGGAGTTGACTTGGAGCATATGTTCACACAGATTTAGGAGCCGTGTGCCCTATTCAAGGGAAGTACTAGACCTTAGGGATGACGACCCCCGCCCCCAGGGAGTATGCAGTCTATTAAAGTCATCTGTTGGCCATGACCATGCTAGTAGCTCCGTGAACTGGCTGCAGCCTCCTGGCCACTTGGGTCTTCTCTTTACATCAAGAGAGTAAGTAGAAGAAGTAGGAATTTCTCCATGGAAGGGTGGTAGTGAAGATTAGAGGAACCAGCAGGTGAGAGATACCTGTGACCCATGGGTGCTAGGTCACTGGGAGTGACTGTGAAGGTCTTTGTAGTACTGTGATTGACAGCTGCCCACAGTGTGCAAGACTGCCAGAGAGAGGGCAGACGGGAGTGGCTGGGGAGCGGAGGGTGGGCTGGATCTTGAAGGAACAATGGGCATCTGTGGGACTTTAGCAGAACAAGGAGCCGGATGACAGCATTTCAGTTTCCTTGAAGCCTAATGCAAGATAGTCCTTATGGTGAAAATCCAGTGTGGGGCACAAGTATGCCTGTGGTTTGGATGAAAGAGCATTCATGCTGTATTTCTTTTTTCTTTTTCATTTTCTGTGTGTGGTCCTAGGGATTAAACCCAGGGCATTCTACCTCCAAGTTATACCCCCAGCCCTATTTTATTTTTTTTTTTTTTGTTTTGAAACAGGGTCTTGCTAGGTTGCTGAGAGTCACGCTAAGTTGCTGAGGCTGATCTCAAACCTGCAATCCTCCTGTCACAGCTCCCAAGTACTGGAATTACAGGCAGGCACCACCATACCCAGCTTCCTTGCTGTAATTTGATCTCTAAACTCTCTATAACATTTCATAAGAGATGTGTTAAGATGCCACCTACCAGTTACAGCTCTCTATATAATTTTAATCAAAATGAGAATTGTGTAGTAAATACAGGCCCATTCAAGGGCTTTCTGTTTCCAAGAATATAGTATTATCTTTAAAAAAAAAAACAAACACAAAAATCCGCATATGTCAATTTGCCCTCTAGTGACAGTATTTTGTACTTCACTCGAGTTCAGTAAATGAGCTGCAGGCTGGCTCCTACAGCAGTGTCTTGTCTTGTTATCAGACAGAGGCCCACTCTGTGCGGACAACTCTCTACCAGGGGAATAGAAAACAGAGATGTCGACAGCCGCTATGATGAGAGGAGCCACAGGTTTTGAGAAACAGATAGCCTGGGCCATGGAGGGCAGGGGTCTGAGTTCAGGAGCCAGGGCTGCTTCCTCTTGGCTCAGGGACTTCAGTCAAGCTATGGAGTGCTCATAGTTGGGACAGGAGTCTGCTGAGATGTTGCCCATTTCCTTCCATACCCTCCACTGTTCTGCAAGCTTTGGCGACCCAGAGATTCTGCTTGGCCACTCTACAGTTACATGCTTAGTGCGCTCATGATCCACGTAATGGAAGAGTGGATGAGTAGTGGTGGGTGTGAAGGTCGAAAACCATCGGTGTGAATCCCCTGTGCGGCCTCAGTCAGTGGCTGCTTGCTGCATGGTGGTGTGCTTCCCTCTCTGGCTGGCTGAAAGCCAGGTGGACGGTTCCTTGGCAGACCCTTCCTCCTGGTTGGTGACATTTCAACATTAAGCCTTTCTTGTAAACATCCAAAGATTTCTCTCTGCCCTAGGCTTTGGGGCTAAATCATGCATTCATGTCGAGTCCTGGCAATCTAACTGGTTCGACCTCACAGCTTTCAACTGCTCAGTCTCCCTTAACTCAGCAGCAGCCTGGCTTTTTAGGAAGTGTGTGAACTGAGCTTTTTATTTTTTGCAGTCATCCTATTCCTAACTGTTTTGTTCTTTTCACTCCAGGGTCTATTATTCACTTGCGCTTTGGAAAGCAGAACCGGGAGGCCGAGGAGAGGAACGAAGCGTGGGGGGACCTTTCCCTGCCGGCGGGTGAACACAGGCACTGCTTCACAGTTGAAGAGCACCCTCATCCTCACAAGTGCCTCTCGGGAGCCTCCATGCTACAGAATACAGGTGAGCGAGGCCACCGTGGGGCTGTCGCTAATGCGTTTCCTCCAGCCTTAAGAGTCTAAATCCTCCCTGGCTTAGTACCGCCCTGGAGAGCGGTGAAAGAGTCTCTTTGGTTCCTGCCTGGCATCTGCACCCTCTCATAGCTCCGTCAAATCGGAGACGATGGTTTGAAGATGCACCCTTGACAGGTGGGGGAGAAAAATGGATATCGATTCATCCTTTTGATGGTCTTCCGCTCAGACACAAGTAATGCTTCCCAGTGGGTAGCGGATGAGAGTCCAAAGTTCTTAACCTGTGTGGAAAGGCTTCTGTGGCCAAGCACCTGTTTATCTTTTGACCCTATTTTCCAGGACTTTCTCTTTGTTTTCCAAAATTGTCCTCCCCACTGCACCTCCAGCTAGGCTTGTGTTTTTAAAATCTGCTTACACTTTTTGGGGGAGGTCAGGGAAGGATATATAGTTTTGACTGATGGAGAAGAAATTGAAAGAATATGAAATATAAGATGACATTCATTGTTCCCCTTGGACTTAATCTTTGGTGGCAGTTTGCTATGTTGCTTCTAGGTTTTTTAAAATGTACAAGTCTGTAAAGTTTCCGTATTCATATATTTTTAATTACAAAGATAATATAGGTGATGCATACTCCAAAAGCGAAAGAATATAACAGATAATACTGAATTTTTTTTTGGATTTCTAAGGCCAATCCTGATTCCCTCTCACTTTCTCCAGAAGCCACCACTATTTTGGTTTTGTAGCACCCTGTTCTTGTTCATTTTTAGACCTACTAATATTTGGTATTATTCTGTGTTTGTTTTAGTTTGCATAAATAGCATCATTCTGTATGTATTGTTCCATAATTTGCTTCTTTCACTCCACAGTGTTTTTTGATATTGGCAGCTATTCCCCACTGTATTTTTTATTTATCTCTTCATCTAGTGGTAGGCACGTGGGCTACTTCCACATTTTTGCAAAGCTGCAGAGAAAATGAATGTGATTATTTTCATGCACATGTCCAAGTATTTCTCTACTGTTTCCCAAAGTGGTTTTCCAGGGTCAAAGTATGCGCACATTTCAGTGTTCATGAATGTTGTAAATTTCCCTCAGTTTGCTGGTCTACTTGCTCACATAGGGTGGGCAGAGAGAGATTGCTCAGGTCGTTTCTTCTTTCTTCCTTCAAGTTTCCCAAGCCCAGGATTCCCTTTTTCCTTTACTTCTCTTGTAGAAAATCTGTTCTTCAAGGTCTGGTGGAGATAACATTTGCTATATATCCGTGTCATTTGGCACTGACTATAGATTTTGACTGTTCTTGTTTTATTTGCTCTTGACTCTACCTAAATAAGTAACCTCAGAAGAGACACAGTCTGAACATTCATTGATTTTTATAGTGCCTGGCTTAGTGTTTTACCCATGGTGAGGGTCAAGTCTAGCCAAGTCTGGATTGGCTTGAAATTTAGGTCTGCTGAAAGGTGTTCATCTAGGGTAGTCAAAATCATTCTTCAATTTAAAAAATTACCTGTAATACACTATCTCTAAACTAGTCAGTCTTAGCTGCTCCTTTAACTACACTTCTATGCTTGATCATCAGATATACTGGGCTCTCTGTGTGATAAATAAATACTGTAATTTCTAAACATCCTAAGGAGTTCCTGGGAAAGGGGGAGCTCAACCCAGGATGATGGGGCCATTGGATTCATCATGGGAAAGAATTTCAGCATGTGTCAGATATCGAGGAACAGATTTATTTAAGAAAGCAAGGACTATACCTTTAAGGGAGGGTGCAGGCTATCTCAAGAGTGAGAGATGTTTTGGGGGTCCTGGGCTCTTCTTTTTTTTTTTGCGGTACTGGGGATTGAACCCAGGGGCATTTTACCTCCGAGCTACACCCCCAGCCCTATTTTTAATTCTTTATTTTGAAACAGGGTCTCACTAAGTCGCGGAGGGCCTCACTAAGTAGCTGAGGCTGGCCGTGAACCTGGATTCTCTGGTCTCAGCCTCCCAAGTACTGGAATTACACGCATGCGCCACCACGCCCGGCTTCTGGGCTCTTCTTTTAAAGTAGACTTGGTGAGGGTAGGATGGGAAGGTGTGTGGAGTTGACATCAGTCTGGCGATCACAAGATGGCTTATGGTGACCTAGCAATTCTTTGGATTCTAAGGTTGAAGTCTTTTCCATTATCTGATCAATACATACTGTATCACCCTTTGCTCAGTGTCTTCTAAAAATACATGTATTAGTGAGTAATTAACAGTGCCTAGAGCAGTTTTCATAAGCAGGTGAATTTCCACTAACTTTAAGATTGTGAGTGTGAAGATGTATAGTTTTCCTAGAAATTTGGGAGTGACAGGCCTGGGGGGAGAAAACTGACTTGGGGGTAAAAGTCAAAGTGTGAGGTTACCACAAAGCTTTCTGATTAAAGCACCGGAACAAACAAACAAACAAACAAAACAGAAAATAAAGGTATGGCTAAGGCAGTGATGTTGCCGGTGGTAAGAGTCCCCTGAGTGTGACTGAGCCTCAGCCATCCATGTACTGTGTGTTGTGCCCTTCTGTGAAGGAGATAACAAGCTACCCAACAAAGGCTCAGTGTGAAATGCCACAGATCGGATGTCGGTAATGGGCGCAGGGAAGGCTGCTGGGAGCGGGTGAAGGCCCTGGCGCTGAGACCTCCAGGCTGGTCCTCCAGGAAGTCCTCCACAGTTAGCTATCATGATGTTCAGTGTCTTCCTCCCTGAAAGAAAACCAGGGGTTTAACCAGCACATTTGCATTAATTTGTTACCTCTCTCTGAGAAGAAAATGCAAAACCATCTGATCTCAAATAGATTTCCTATCATAAAGTCCAAAAATTTGTGAAATAGCATCACTATTTGGCCAGAGGGCTGACCCTATGAAACATCTCTCTTTTTTTTTTTTTTTGGTACTGGGGATTGAACCCAGGGGCATTCTGCCTAAGAGCTATACCTCCAGCCCTTCTTTTATTTTTTTGCTTTTTTTTTTGGCGGTACTGGGGATTGAACCCAGTGGCATTCTACCTCCGTGCTACACCCCCGGCCCTATTTTTTATACTTTATTTTGAAACCAGTCTCACGAAGTTGCGGAGGGCCTCACTAAGTAGAGAGAGAGAGAGAGAGACAGGGAGAGAGAGAGAGAGAGAGAGAGAGAG
>PVJS01005984.1:48133-62003 GCA_004027185.1 Glis glis | reverse complement strand
CTCCTCCTCCTCCTCCTCCTCCTCCTCCTCCTTCTTTTTCATGCTGGGGATCAAACCCAGGGCCTCATGCACACTAGGCAAGTGCCACACTACTGAGTTATACCCCCAGCCCCAGAGAAGATCCTTTCAAACTTGACCTAGAGACCTTGACAAAAGGCAGGTTCTGCTTCGTCCAGTCTGGAGGTGGGCCGACAGCGTGCATTTCTCAGGACATCCCAGGTGCTGCGCCCATGCCTTGGATAGCAAGGCTTTCAAATCCTTCAAACTATGCGTTTGGAGAACAAGGCCTCAGACAACTTTGGAACCAGGTATAGACATAGGACAACGTTCTAGTTCCAGTCCAGCTGATGGATACTCACCAGGGAAAAGCTTGCTAGAGTCTGGAGCTGAATTAAGAGTTGTAGTGGACTGTTTTGTATTTAGTTTCCACAATCTGGGATGGCCCCGCTGAAGGAGAATAACAGTCTCGGGCCCCACGGACCTCAACACTTGGCCATGACTGGCTCTGGCCAGAGCCAAGTGGGAGGTTTCACTCGTGGGAGACACTGGAGAACCTGCACAGGCTCATCACTCCCTCTTCTCTCTGCATAGGCTGCCTCTGCCAGGTAACAGCCCAACCTGCACTTCCCTATGCTGGTCTGCCATGCTGGAGCTCCTCTGCCGGAGGTTCCCTGGCTGTTGCCATGACAGAGCCCCGGCAGAAGCTGCAGACTGGGAGGGGGAAGGGTCCTGCTCGTTCCTGTTTGCCTGCTGACCCTGCACGGTCTCCCCAGCAGCAGCCCTTCCTCCTGGCACCAACTGTTCCAGTTTTCAGGTCTCCCAGCCTCCCAGAGCGGCTGCTCCCCATCCCCAGCTATGTGGCTGTCTCTGCCTGGGGGGGCTAGGCTCTGCTAGGCTAACTTGATCCTTTGTTCTCCTAGCCCTAGGGTGGGCCTTGCTTCCTGCGGTTCCCTCTGTCAGTGTTACCTCACTGTTCTTTGACTTTTCAGTCCTCCAGTACTCACCGAAACAATTCCCTACTTTGGATTCTTTCTGTGAAACTAGCAGTGTGGGTTCTGCTTTTCTGGTGCTGATGCCCCGGCTGGGAGCTCCTCTTGGAGCTCAGGTTTTAGAGTCATGATGTGGGGCAGAGTCTTGGTCAAACCACAGTAGACATGTGGTCTTTGTAAGCAATAAACCTTTGTGGCCCACCAAGATTTCTGGGGTCACTTTTTTATGTGGCACTCTCTAACCTGTCTTGGGAATACAGAAGCCACAAAAGTGGTTGTCTTCTAGCTGGGGCTAAGGAGAGGAATCTCTCACTGTGCTGGTAGGCAGAGTTATACCCGGGGCAGGCCACACCCTGACATTTTACAAATACTCCCAAGTCTGTACTGATCTTGCTATGTTTGAAGTTGTGTAAAAGGGGGAAAAACACCTGGGGTTTAGGTTTGAATGTTTTTATTATATAAAGAATTCTTGCAAGTAAATTAAGAAAGGACAAATACTCCTCTATAAAATGGACAAAGGCACACAGGAAAAGTGCTCAATTTCACCAGTAATCAAAAAACAAAGTAATGGAATACCATTGTTATGGGTTGAATTGTGCCCCACCACCACCAAAAAAGAAAATAAAGAGATATATTTAAATATTAACCCCGGTTCCTCACAGTGTGACCTCATTTGGGAACAAGGTCACTGCAGATGAAATTAGTGAAGATGAGGTCATACTGACGTAGGATGAGCCCCCATTCCAATATGACAGGCATCCTGTTAAGATGGCTTCTCCTATCCCCAGGAAAGGGTGTTAATTATGACATGGAGCTGGAGAGCAAGGGACATGTGATCCAGTAGTTCCTCTAACACCAGCCAATAGCCCCAGAACTGACAGAGGAGAACCTTCTAGATCATTCAGCTGCCAGCTGGCCCTCTAAGCCACCACTGATAAGTGAAAAGCCTACCAGGCATCAGTCGGGCAGGGATGGCCAGAACTGTCTTGCTGCTCCACAGAGGTGTGAACTCAATCAGTCATGGTTGTTTAAGACCCTGCACTGTGGGCTGGTTGTTACGCAGCGGAAACTAACTGACACACTTTTGCTATAAATGTGTGAGAGTTCCTCCAGGAAATATACCAGGATATGGAGCTTCTAAGTATTGAGCTGGAATGTTTTCAAGTCTACTAGATATTGCCAAGCAGCCGTGGTCATGCCAATTTACACTCCCACCATCCCTGTAAGCATGTTCCTCTTGCATCGCAAACTTGCCAATACTTGTAATGTCAGATATTTTGATTTTGCCAGTCTGGTATGTGTGAAATGGTATCTCATTGCTGTTTTAATTTTCAATTCCCTGATGACAAGTGGGGCTGAATATCTTATCTGAAGTTTATCAGTTGAATGAAGGTTTTGCAAAAGAAGCGACCTTTATTTGATGGGTGTTTCTCCACCTTCTCTATCTGGCAGACTCTCATGACTTCTTCAAGATGCATATTAGGCATGTATGGAAATGTCACAGCGAAACCATTAATTTGTTCAATTAATATGCACTGATAATTATGATAAATAATTAAAAGGTGCATGTCAGGCTTCACTTCTGGCGTGCCCTCCCCAGTTCTGCTTCTTGCCTTCTCCTCTTTTGTGTGTGGCACTGGGGATTGAACCCAGGGCATTCTACCTCCAGGCTACACCCCCAGCCCTTTTTATTTTCTATTTTGGAATAGGGCCTTGCTAAGTTGCTAAGGGCCTTGCTAAGTTGTTGAAGCTGGCCTCAAACCTGCAGTTCCCCTTGTCTCAGCCTCCCAAGTACTGGGATTACAGGGGTCCACCACCACACTTGGCAACCTGCCTTCTCCTTTAAGACTCACGCTAGCTTTTGCTCCTCCGGGTCGCCTTTTCTGACTTCCTCACCTCCCCCCACCCCACACACACCTTGGGTCAGGTTCCCTTCTATGCCCGTTCGCTTTGCTCTACCAGAGAACCCACCTCATATTGTAATCATCTAACGCTCCTTCTATAAAGAAATGCAATAAATGTTTGTCACATGGATGGTTGTAACCCAAGCTCTGTCTCTTAAGGCTTAGCCTTCCAACCTCAGTTTCTTTATCTGTTAAAGGAGGATGATACAGAAATCTCGAGAGTTGAAATGAGTGTTAGAAAGGAATGTAATACCCTATAGATAGTAAGCACTCAATAAATTGAAGCCAATATTATTTAGACTAGGGAGGTCTTAAATCTTTGGGGGTCATGGACTACAGAATTTAGTAAAAGAAAACACTGATATACACACATGCACAGGTATTGCTCACAATGCCAGGGACTTTACAGAGGCTCTGAAGCCACAAGCCCCAAATTAGAACCCACTGTTTAGAGATATTTATAAATGTCAATTATTTTTATTACGGTGCCCACCAACAGCAGCACCTAATAAACATTTAATAAGAGGGTGCCGCTGAATGAGTTAATTTTGAAAATGGATCAGCTTCCCCTGGAACTCTCCAGCCAATGACCGTCTCAGCCCATGGTCAGACCTTCCTGGCCCAACGCCTGTCAGGAAAGAGGACGCTCAGTCAGGGGGTGACCTTGGCTTTTTCTGACAAGCAAAAACAATGGCCCAAGGCTTCCTCCATGTGACCAGCCAAGACTCCCACAGTCTCCCTGGGCCACCCTTTCCTACCTCCTCTTTCCATTCCGTAAACACTCCTCCTTCCTCCCTGCTCTGAAATCAGAGCAATGCAATTCTGAAGTGGAACGGCGAGGTCCTTCTTGCTACAGCGCTTTTTAATTAGGCATCACGAAGCCCCGGAGATTGTGCTGTTCCCTTGTAACGGTGTGCTCCAGAAAATTACTGCCATCCAATTCCATGAAAGAAGGGGTATTCAACTGGTTTGTTAGGCATATTTCACCAACAGTGGGGCCGTGGGCTTATTGTTATTTACAGAGCGAGGATCGAATACACATCCTTCCAGAAGGTTACTGATGAGGCAAACTTGTTTTCCTGGAGCAGACAGGAGAAATCATGCCTGGAATGGGGACATCAGGATTTTCACCAATTGGAGGTGGAGGAAGATGTATTTAACTTTTGTTGAGAATACACTCATCTAAATTGGACTGAATTTGTAGGTTGAAGTCTTAACCCCCGGTACCTTAACATAGAACCATGTTTGGAGACGAGACCTTTAAAGAGGTAATTCGGTTCAAAGTTGGAGGGTGAGCCCTAATCCAATATGACTCATAAGAAGAGGAAATTTGGACACAGACATTTGCAAATGGAGGAAGAAAGTGGCCATCTATAGCCAAGGAGAGAAGCCTCAGAAGAAACCAACCCTGCAGACACCTGCATCAGACCTCTGGCCCCCAGAACTATGAGAAAATAGGGATTGTGTGTGTGTGTGTGTGTGTGTGTGTGTGTGTGTGTGTGTGAGTTACTTGGGATTGAACCCCAAGGCATTCTACTCCTGAGCTACACCTCCAGCCTAATTTTTATTTTTTATTTTGAAACAATAAGTTGCCAAGGCTGGCCTTGAAACTGCGATCCTCCTATCTCAGTCTCCCAAGTACCAGATTACAGGCATGTGTCACCGCACCCAGCAAGTACCTATTGTTCAAGACACCCAGGCTGTGGTGTTTTATAATGGCAGCCCTAGCAAACTCATATGTACCAAGTGCCAGATGATGGCTTGGTGTGTATAATGGCATTGAATCCTTACTGCATCCTTTATTATCTCCACTGAATAGTTGAAGACAGGGAACCAGAGGGATTAGTCACTTGCTGAAGGTCTTATTAGGTGGCAAAAGGCAGATCCAGTGTGTGTGTGTGTGTGTGTGTGTGTGTGTGTGTGTGTGTGTGTTTTACTGGGAGTTGAATCCAGGAGCATTCTACCTCCAGCTCCACACCAGCCCTTTTTAGTTGTTTTGTTTTGAAACAGGGTCTCGCTAGGTTGTTGAGAGCTTGCTAAGTTGCTGAGGCAGGTCTTGAGCCTGCGATCCTCCTGTCTCAGCCTCCCAAGTCCTGGGATTACAGGAGTGCGTCACCATGCCTGGCTCAGAACCAGGACTGGAACCCAGGTCAGTCTGACTCTGATCACCAATGCATCGTCCAATGCAGCTTGCCACACCCTGCCGAGCTGCACTGGACCATGGTCGGGGGAAAGGCAGCCGCTGGCTGGGATGGAGTCTGGAAGTCTCTTCCCACGTGAACAGTCTGTGGTTCCGTCTGCTCTGGAGGCACAGACATATTTTGAGCAAGCTCTGGTGTCTATCATGCTCTTGAAAGAGCGCCACACACGCTGAGGATCTTTATGGAGTATGAGTGGATCTATAAATCTTTGCGAGCTGTGAGAGAAGGTGCCTGATGCTCCTCCAGGAAATCAGAACCTGCACCTGCAAATTGATGGCTCTCCGTTGATTTAAAAATGCTGTCAACTTCGCCTCGCCTGCATTCCATGTTGTCACGATTTGACCCCCTGCTGCCTCCTTTCCATTCATGGCTTAGTGTTGTGCCTTCTGCAGAGAGCATCCTTCCCGCCTTGCCCAGCTGGCCACCCCTACTCACTCAAGCGTTCCCTCTTTCAGGAAGTCATCTTGACCTCACCTCTGGGCGCTTGTTTTCTGTGTGACAGACATGCCCTACAGTGACCCCAGTGAGTGACACCCTTGTATATTCTGTCTCCTTCAGTTCAGGTAGAACCTGTGACTTGCTTCTAACCCAGAGAATGTGGTAGAGGGGATAGGATGTCACTCCTCTGATTGGATTCCTTTCTATGTCAAAGATGATGGGCTGTCATCCCTATGACTGAGTTATGTTTAGAGAGCATCTTAGGCTTGAGAGAGACGCCCTCGCTGGCTTTGAAGGAGTCAGTTAACCTGTGCGGGCTGTATGGCTATGTGTAAGTGGCTTCTTGGGACAGAGAGCAGCCTCTAGCCAACAGCCAGCAAAAAGGCGGGGTCCTGGGTCACACTGTCACAAGAGAGGGACTCTGCCATCAACTGTGTGAGCTTGGAAGTGCATCCTTTCCCAGGGGAGATTGCAAATGAGGACACAGCCCTGCCAACACCTCTAGTGCAGCCCTGTATGATCCTGAACAGAGAAGTCCCCTAAACCGAGCCCAGGCTCCTGACTCCTGGACACTGTGATAAAATCAATGTGTCTTGTATAAGCCATCAAGTGAATATTAATTTGTTAGACAGCAATAGATAACTAATATACTTGATGACAGGACATATCCAGGATTATTCTCCATATGTCCTTCCCAGCTAGACAGGAACCATGAGAACAAGGGCTAGAATTCAGCTCTTTCAGCCCTACCCAGTGTCTGGCACATAGTAGGCCCTTGATAAATATTTGTTGAATGAAAAAGAGGAATATGATTTTTAAGGTTCCACCTGGCTTAATAAGGACTGTGATTCTAGGAGGTTCAAACTCCATTTGCTGTGACCTTCAGGGAAGGTCAATGAGAATATCAAAATTCCAAGGAATGAAGAAGAATGCAGAGAGCAGGCATTCGTCTGTCACAGTTATAGATTCTTTGACACAATTTGCCAAGTAGTTGGGCACCCCGGGCCCTGTAAATGTAGTAATGATGTCTGCCGAGCGCCTTTGAAGATGGTCAAAGTCAAAGGCAAAAATCACAGAACCGGCTGAAAGGCAGCGGGGATCATTAGCTGCTATTTGAAACCCAGAGGCAAAGAGCCATTAGGAGCCTGGAACCAGTCAGAGGAAGTCATCCGTCAGCTGTGGAGCCAGGGACAGAATTCCAAATCTGCATCAGAACCCCCAGAAAACTCTTGTTGTCCCCTTGTCCTCCTCTTCTTTCCTCCCCCCACCTCCTGTGACATAGAAACAAAACCATAAACCTTGGGGCGAGGGAGGCCTGAGGACTACCACCTCGAAGCCCCTCATGGGATGATGGGAAGACCCAGGCACAGAGAGCTTCCTTGGCCAGCGGTGCACGGAGGGTCCTGGAACAGCACTCATGTTTAAAATCCCCTAATGGCTGATGTTAAAAACAAAACAAAACATTTCCTCACCGATTCTCAAGGAAATGAGGTGACTAGGCAGAAAGTAGGAAACCTCGCTCGCGCGTGCGCGTGCGCATGTGTGCGTGCGTGCGTGTGTGTGTGTGTGTGTGTGTATGTGTGTGTGATGGAAACTGTAGAGATAAGCAAATCCCAAAGCAGAGTGGTTCTTACAGCCAGCCCAGAGCTACCCCTTGCTCAGGAGTTCCCCAGTCCCGAGTGCCGAGCAACCTACTTTACATGTGTTATCGCTCTTAGCTTTCCAGCGCCCCTCTTTTCCATCCCTTTTTTAGCTCTCTTTTTATAGGTGACGAAACTGAGGCCCGAGAGATGATGTGATTTCCCTACGATTACATAACCAGGAATTACTTAAGCAAGTCTGTGTGCAGTACCGACCATGGCACTGTGATGCTGAAATGAATTTGGGGGCTGAGGCTCAGAGAAGTGGGTGCCCGTGGGGATCCTTGCCTGGGACCCTCATTTTACGATTCACAATGTTCTCGTCCAGCCACCCATGCTCATATCGGGTGCATACAATGCGACACTTCCTAACGGTCAGCTCCAGGAGGGCAGGGGCCGTGGTGGTCTTGCTCCTACTGAATCCCCAGCATATTGTCTGGCAGAGCGGAGGAGCTAAGTACCACTTGCATGATGAGTGAATGAAGTGAATGCATGAATGGATGCCCCAGCTAACCATGCAGATGTGGGCATGGCCAGGATGCCCTCCCTAGGGGCTTCTCTCAGATGAACCTAGCTGGTGTTGGAGTGAGTGTGCCAAGGCCACCAATACCTAGTCCCCTGATGCAAGGAGCTCTCACAGACTTCACAGCAATGGGACACAGCGCAGCATGCCCGATAAGGTCACTTCCACCGCCTCTTCCCAGATCACAAAGGGATTCCCTGTAATTTATCTTTACTAGCATGATTTATCTTTACTAGCTTTTCCCCCAAAGCTGCATGAGAGAAGTCAGCACCGATCGCATCTGTCTCACTACAGAGTGAGCACAGACATGGGGGGAGCCTCTCATAGCCCAGAAACTCGGTTTCCTCATCTGTAAACTGGAGCAGTAATAGCATCCATTTCGCAGGAAATGATGCCTATCAAGTACTGAGCCCTCTGCAAACATTTAATACATTTTCCTTTTAGCTACTAATGAAAGTGCCTGGGACAGGCACCGGGCTACATGGGGACACTGTGATAAAATCAATGTGTCTTGTATAGGCCATCAAGTGAATATTAATTTGTTAGACAGCAATAGATAACTAATATACTCGATGACAAGACATATCCAGGATTATTCTCCATATGTTCTTCCCAGCTAGACAGGAACCATGAGAACAAGGACTAGAATTCAGCTCTTTCAGCCCCACCCAGTGTCTGGCACATAGTAGGCCAGGCAATGTGGGAAAACAGCAATATTTTCTGGCTCCCGATTGTTCCATCTGTAACACAAAGGCTGGAGAGGGAGGGAGCCAAGGGTCACATAACAAATAAACACTGAACACCACCTAAGTGCCCACACCGGACACAGAGAGACAAAAGAGCCATGGCCCTTTATCAATGAGGGGTCCCAGGTGCTCAGAACATTACCTGAGATGAATGTTCAACATAGTAGGAGCTCATGGCACATGCCAGACATAGCGATAAACAATCCTCATGACAGTCCACTGTCTCAATTTTATAAGGAAATTCAGGTTCAAAAGCTCTCCATGAGTCGGGCGTGGTGGTGTACGCTTATGATCCCAGTACTTAGGAGGCTGAGACAGGAGAATCGCAGGTTCGCAGCCAGCCTCAGCTACTTAGTGAGGCCCTCTGCAACTTAGTGAAACCCTGTTTCAAAATAAAGAATCAAAAACAGGGCTGGGGGTGTAGCTCGGAGATAGAATGCCCCTGGGTTCCATCCTCAGTAACAAAAAAAATAAGCTCTCCATGATTTGTCCAAGGTCACAAGGGTAACAGATAGCAGAGGACAGATGTGAACCCAGAGATCGACTTTATCCTCTAATGCCCTTCCTACACACACATCACACGGTTCTCTGTGACCATGAGACAGATTCTTTGCAGATTGCACCCAGGCCAAGATAAATAAATACCTGTATTTCCCCTCTTCTCCTGATGTTTTTATGCTTTCTCTTTTTCTCGCCTCTCTCTTATCTCCCTGCACTTCCATCAATATTGTCTGCATTATCTCCCAGTCATAGATGCAACTGTTTCCCTCTTCTCTGCCTGTATCATTCATCCCCGCTGACATTGCAGGGAAGAGACAGGCTGTGGTCCTGGCGCAGAAGTGATAACTCCAGTTGCTAACGTGCTTTCCGTAGGGATTCCCAACTGGAAACCGCTCCTCGTGACACCCAGCATCATCAACCTTTAAGCCTCCTTCTCCTGTGTCTAGGCTGAGAACCCCACAGAGGATCCCCAAATCCTCTCTGTCTCCTTCTGTCTCTCTCTGAATGACATTTTCTTTACAAAACCCCTACTCATTCCTTCCATCACAAAATGTCAGCTCACAAACCAAGAATCATTAGTATGTGGCTTGTTTTTAACCTCCGAGTTCCCAGCCCAACTCTCTAAAGAAAATGTGGTCCTCCTACTATTCCCACCCTTGGGAAAAATGTGGTCCTCAGCCAGTCCCAGCCGGGATCCTGGCACAGTTGAGCATCTCTGAACCAAACAGTGAGAGACCGCACAGCACAGTGGTTGAGAGTAAGAGCTCTGGGGCCAGGCTGTTCGGGTTCAAATCCCAAGTCTTCCTTTACCTGCTTTTGTAACCTTGGGGATAACTGCTTCCCTACATCTCAGCGTTCTTCCTGTTTTACCCTCGAGAATGATGGCGATGGTGGTGATGACGATGATAATGATGGTCTCTCCTTTTTGGGGTAGCAGGGAGGGCTGATTGGTTTAAAATGCAAGTCTTTAAAACAGCGGCACTCGATAAACATTAGATATATTTTTCTCCATGTCCCCTGGGAAATGCATCTCAAATTGAATTCCTCTCCATCACCTTCTAAGGATACAGTCTAGTGGCTAAGAGGGAAGGAGAGAAGCTCCAAATGACTATGAAATAGAAGAAGGCTTTTTCAGATCGCCTTTAAAAAGAGAGGGAAATATCCAGCAACTTTATGACACTCTGAATGCAACATGCTTCCCTTTACTGCCCGGGATATGAAACATGGTTTGCAGCTGCCCTCTGGTGAATAGGGAGACAGGGACAGGTTAGGTGCCGGATTCCCAGAGGAAAGGTGAAGTCACGTGAATCGCACAGCTGGACCAAGGGAAGCTCCAAGACTGGAACAATGGTTTTCTGCCTCATATGCAGAGAGCAGCTCAATATGTTGCCTCTTGCTTAAAACAAACACATAAGAGACAAAGCCACAAACCAAAACCCAGTTCAATACAAAGCACTTGTAAGCACAAAGCACACCACAATTCACTCTTCTTCCCTCTCTGTCTTTGCCACTGGCCTGGCTCGTTCAAGTTTGCAGAAACGTCCACAGGGGAAGGGCATTGATTGGCTGGAGTTGAGGAGCAGTAATGAACAATTACAAGTGGCATTGGCGGAGAAAGCGCAGGGCCGTGTGCAGCGCACACTGGAGAATACTGCTTTCCCTCTGAAGAGGGCAGCATGACACCGAGGCCAAGGCCACCACTCCTGGTTCAGCAGGTGCTGAAGGCTGGAGGCTGCGCAGGCCTCCGGAGCCCGGGGCAGCTTGGGTTTCCAGGAGCTTATTTCTGAATGACAAACGCATCTTCAGACATGAAATAGGATTCTTGAGGTTTGAGCACAGTTCCACGCTGCCTCTCACCCAAGGGTACACAGTGCCAACCGATACTCAGGTGATGCATGATGGATGGAAGATCCCTAACGATTTCTTTTCCCGTGCGCTCACACGTCTGCCCTCTCCAATTGGCCCCTCTGAAATTAAACAATAGCACAGCATCCCAGATGGTCTCTGATGTTTGCAGGAGAAAGTGTTCCTTTTTCTACTAAGACTGCGTGCTTCTGCAGCCTAAAGCAAAATACCTTCTCGAAAACATCCTTTGCACAGAAATAAAATGTTGGAAACGGGGATCTTAGCTCCTGGGATACATTTATCAAGCCAATCAAGGTAATTATAATTAGAACACTAACTAAGTGAAAGCTAAGCATGAAATGCATTTGCAGAAAACCTGGACTGCATACAATTAAGCCCTGGCGGGTGGCCTTTTGAGGTATGCCCTTAATATATTCGGGAGATGGAAAAGATTAATTTTTCCTAGATATTTTGATTTAGTTTCATTAAAGGATTCAACTGGAGATAACAAGCAGGAGTAAGGATACATAGTATAACGGCTAAATGTAGAGCTGTAAGATAGATGTCAAAGGGTAGCCTGACTGGATATTTAAAAAATGTTTCTCAGACACTTTGTCAAATATGTTCAATTGAGCATCAATGTAACCTAGTTCTGTGTTGGGGAAGAGAAGACAAGAACTGAAGATCCTTAGGGAAAACAGAGCCCGCCTGCTTGCTTGCTTGCTCTCTTCCTCTCTTTCTTTTTTTTTTTTTTTTTTTTTTGGTACTAGGGATTGAACCCAGGGACATTCTACCTCTGAGCTACACCCCCAGTCCTTTTCTTTTTTTATTTGGAAACAAGGTCTAAGTTGCTAGATATTTTGCTAAATTGCTGAGGCTGGCCTCAAACCTAACATCCTCCTGTTTCAGGCTCCCAAGTACTGGAATTACAGGCATGCACCACCATAACCATCTCTTTCTTTCTCTTCCTTCCTTCCTTCCTTCCTTCCTTCCTTCCTTCCTTTCCTCCTCCTCCTCCTCCTCCTCCTCCTCCTCCTCCTGTTCCTTCTTTCCTTCCTTCCTTCCTTCCTTCCTTCTTCTTTCCTTCCTTCCTTCCTTCCTTCCTTCCTTCCTTCCATCCTTCCTTTCTTTCTCTTTCTTTCTTTCTTTCTTTCTTTCTTTCTTCTTTCTTTCCTTCCTTCCTTCCTTCTTTCTTTCTTCACACTGGGGGTTGAACCCAGGAGCATTCTACCTTCAGTCTACATTCTACATCCCAGCCCTTTTTATTTTTTATTTTGAAACGGGGTCTTGCTAAGTTGCTGAGAGTGGCCTTGAGCTTACAACCCTCCTATCTCAGCCTCCCAAGTGCTGGGATTATAGGCATGAGCTACCACAGCCAGTTTATAGAGCTTCATTTCTTAGCCTTACTTTTAGGAATGCACCAACTGTTAAAAATCGTTCCATGGTTCCCGTTGTCCAGAGAAGAAAGCTCATTCTTAGAAGTTCTTCATTCAGGGGTCCCCTCTTCAGTGAAGTTCTTGCCATCCTCTCCTCCCCTCAGACTGGGCTCCTTCCGCCATTGCAATGTGTGTCCTGGTTTTTACTTATTTATATGATCTTTCTCGCTGCTACACTGTTACCTCCTTGAGGTCAGAGACTGTCCCTTTAACCTGGGTCTCTAGCACTCAGCGCATGACTGGGGCAGCAGAGGCGCTGGCAAATGTTGAATGAACAGTGACCAAGTAATAATTGAATAGACAAGTGAATGAATAGTGAGCGATCCCTGCTTCTGGGTCCAGCTCAGACCAACTCAGGAAGATAATCCTCCACCTCCCCTCCCCAGAGGCTGGCTCTGCAACCGCAATTCCAGAAGGGTGTTAGGAAAACACAGCTTTCTATAGAGAACAGCTTAGGGGAGGCAATTCAGGTCGGCAGGGATGTGTGTGAGCTCTGGGTGTCTCTGTGGATCTCCTTACAAAGCCACCTTTGAATAAAAGCACAGAGCTTTTCCTTAGCTTGAATTGGGGGGAGTGGGTGCTTGGAGACACACTCTGGGCCATGCCTTGAAGTATCTTTCCATTTTGTTTTGGGGTAGGAGGGCACAGAATACTCTATTCACAACCCACTTCATGTCTGTGTATTATATATACAATTTTTATTTTGAGACCATTGCAGATCCATCTGCAGTTGTAAGAAGTAGTAAGTAGACAGTCCATGTGGCCTCCACCCGCTTTCCCCCAATGAGGACAAGATCACAACAAAAACGTTGACATTGGTACAATCCACCCACCTCATTCAGACGAGTTGTATATGCTGTGTGTGTGTGTGTGTGTGTGTGTGTGTGTGTGTGTGTGTGTTATACTTTATGCTTCTGAAAACGGCTTTCCTCCCCACCAGCAGCCGGCGGGTGGGGGTCCTGTCTGATGCACGGGTGCACAGGACTTGGCTCGGGCACGCACGTGTGCATGCCTGTGTTCATCTCACACACAGCAGGTGCCAACCATCACCCACTTAGCTACTTGAACTCGTATGCCAGTGCGTGTGCAAGAGGGGGCGCAATGTTTTATGGTAGAGCAAACAACTTAAAGCGTCTAGTGTTTTAAAGAGGCAAAAAGCAAAAAGTTGGCTGTTTTCCCCCACAATTGTGCACTAGCTAGCTTGGCTAATTGCTTCAAAGCGATCCTGGTGCACATGCTGCGATCTCCTAAGAGCACGGTTTTTGAGCCCCCTTCCACCCCGGGGCTGGAGAAGTGGGGGGGCTCACAGGGCGCCCGGGGCTGTTTCTGCCCCCTACACCCATTTGCACCCCTTTCTTCCCCAGGGCTGGACTGTTTCACCCCGTCTCCAGGCAACCGCAGGCGCGCCAGGCGGGACGTCATTTCCTGAAGAGCCCGCGGGGGGAGGGGGCGGGAGCGGGGGAGGGGCGGGGGCGGGGCTAAGGCCGGGCTGGCGACGGCGACGGCGTCGGAACTCGCTGGAAGACTCGGCCGGGGTTGCTCAACAGTTCGCAAAGTCCGGGCTCGCGGCGGCGCGGCTCCGTCTGCGCCCGGGCGGCGCGGGGGCGCGGGGACCCCGGGCTGCTGCATCCCGGGGCTGCCCCGGAC
>PVJS01005984.1:7640-48033 GCA_004027185.1 Glis glis | reverse complement strand
GCGCCGCTCCATCGGCTGCGACTCGGGGGGCGCTGCAACTAGATCGACCCTCGCCCCAACTTCTGACTTTGGGGTCCCCCAGCCCTAGAGGAACAGGCGGCCCGGCTGGGGGAGCCCCGGGGATGGTGTGACGGGGCGGTCGGCGGTGCTGCACCCCCACTCCGGCCGCCCGTGGTCTCTGCGCCCCCGGCCTCCAGCCGCAGTCTCTGCAACCTCCGGGCTCCAGCCGCCAACTCTTTGTCCCCCAGGATCCCGCCGCGTCTCCGCGTCCTCAGGATTCTAGCCGCCGTCTCTTCGCCCCCCCCAGATTCCAGTTTCGCGACTCCCGCCGTCTCCGCACCCCCAGGACTCTTGCAGCGCTCTCCGGGACCCCCAGGATCCAGCCACTGTTCCTGCGCCCCCCACCCCCAGCCCGTACTCCAGCCGTCGTCTCCGAGCTCCGGCCAGCCCAGACTCCAGCCGCGGTGCCCGCCGTCTCCCGGATCTCGCCCCGTCGCCACGTCCCCCCAGCGCAGACTCCAGCCGCGATCCCCGGCTCCCCGGCATCCAGCGGTCGCGCCCGTGCCGGCCAGCGCAGCCGCAGCCCCCCGCGCCCCCGGTCCGGCCGGCGCGGCGGGGAGATGAACGCGCAGCTGGACGGCCTGTCGGTGAGCTCGTCCTCCACCGGCTCGCTGGGCTCGGCGGCCGGGGCGGGCGGCGGCGGGGGCGCGGGGCTGCGGCTGCTCTCGGCCAACGTGCGCCAGCTGCACCAGGCGCTCACGGCGCTGCTGAGCGAGACCGAGCGGGAGCAGTTCACGCACTGCCTGAACGCCTACCACGCGCGCCGCAACGTTTTCGACCTGGTGCGCACCCTCCGCGTCCTGCTGGACAGCCCGGTCAAGCGGCGCCTGCTGCCCATGCTGCGCCTGGTCATCCCGCGCTCCGACCAGCTGCTCTTCGACCAGTACACGGCCGAGGGTCTCTACCTGCCCGCCACCACCCCCTACAGGCAGCAGCCAGCCTGGGGCCCCGACGGCGGCGCGGGGCCCGGGGAGGTGCGTCTGGTGAGCCTTCGGCGCGCCAAGGCCCACGAGGGCTTGGGCTTCAGCATCCGTGGGGGCTCGGAACACGGCGTGGGCATCTACGTTTCGCTGGTGGAGCCGGGTTCCCTGGCCGAGAAAGAGGGGCTGCGGGTCGGGGACCAGATTCTGCGAGTCAATGATAAATCCCTGGCCCGAGTGACCCACGCGGAGGCTGTCAAGGTAGGGTTGTGGTTGGGGAAAGAGAGACGGGGCAAAGTATGGGCAGCGTGGTGCGGCTCCTTTAGTAGCTCCATGCTGTGTGTCCTTAGGCAGATCGCTTGACCATTCTGGGCTCGATGTTTGCTAACTTACAAAGAGGTAGGTGCCAGGCACCAGGGATATCAGACGCCTTGCCTTCGTGGGGCCTACAGGCTCATGCAGGAGATAGACAATATCAAACACTCAAGCAAATTTATGATCACAAAGTGAGAAAGCGGCCGCGGATTCTTGTGAGCATTAAAAGAGATGAAGCAGTTAGTAATCTGTAGGTGGCCTGTGATGCTGCTGTCTTCATGATCCTGCAGGTGCAGGTTTTTGCCTCTGAAAGTTTCCTTAGCTTGCAAGTGGCCTGAGGAGGCCCTTCGGGTGACCCTTCGGGTCACAGCTCTGGCCTGACCCTGCTGTTGCTGGGCCACCCCACGGGTCCTGGAATGTGTCACTTGCCCTCTCAGAACCTCTGGATTCCACTTGGAAAATGGGGCAACTGGACCTGATAAGTGGTCCCTAACCCTGTTGCAAACGAGGCTGCTGCCTGGATATCAAAAGCCCCCCCCCCCCCGGGAATATTTGTGCTTTTCATGTCTGTTAATTGAGAAAAAATAACCTCATGATAAGCAGTTTCTGGGGAATTAATCTTTCTGTTTAAAGGAGTGTGTGTTTGCTAATCTCATGGCCCAGGGCTATGGAAAACCAGGGGCAGTATGAGATGGATAGTATTTGGTCCCCTGGATGGATTCAAGGATTCCTTGCAAGCATTTAGCCCCCACCTCACCCCTTTGTGTACAAGAAGTGAAGAGTTGGGGGGGACCTCAACACATACTCCGCTTCTGTAAAGAAATGGTTCCCAGAGGTTTGGACTGGCCTGTGACCCCCACTCCATGCCCCCCCCATCTCATGGTTCTTCTGAGCCCAGGTGTTCTGAACTCCAGCCCAGGGCCTGCTGGCTACTGGGAAGCTCCTGGCGGCTTCCTGTGTGCTGTTCTGAGACCTGTGGCCAGGTGAGTGGAACTGACCCTCTGGCTGTGTACCTGGGACACTGGCGTCTCTCTGACCTTGGCCTCCCTCATTTGCTTCCCAGTCCATCGTCCCCTTTGGGGAGACCCCTGATGCTTTTGGAACTTCTTTGCAGTTTCTGGGAAAACGCAGATGGACTTAGATTGTTCCAGGGCACGGTGGGCAAAGCTCTTTGTGGGTTTCCATGCAACAGTTCTCTCTGTCTCCTCCCTCCCCATCAATCTTTCCCCTTTATCTAGCATTCCATATATTTATAAAGAAATAGTCCATTAGCCTTAGCTCTGAAAGGTCAGAGTTCCAAGATGATAAATTAATGCTCTAAAGATACTTGATCCAAATGGTCATTTATAAATGTGGATTCAATTTTAGTGGCAATTTAAGGAGACTTGGCTAGCTTAATCATCACAAGGTGATAGACATTGCAAAGGCCCTCAGTTACCCTGAACATTAAGAACACTGACTCTCTCTGCAGTTTGCACCCCGGACCCGGCGTGACATAAGGGTCGAGCTGCTGGGCTGTGAATCGCAGTTTCCTGGCATTTCTTTGATCACACTCTGGACCTTCTTCCTGAACCTCTCACAGTGGCACCGTGGTACGGTTAAGCTGTGACTCAGAGCAGCACCAGGCCCCAGCTCCTTTCCTTCCTCTGATTGCTGCCAGAGGAAAGTCTCAGCTCTCCGTGCATAGTTTTTGAAACCCAAGAGAGCACTTGCCACCACAGGAGAGCTGGCTAAAAGCAGAACTGTCCTTGAAGTGTGTCGCCCGCGTGGCAGGAGTCTGTGTGAGCCCAGTGTGGTGGCTGCTAAGGCAGGGTTGCCCTGCTCTAAGCCAAAGCCAGACACATAATCTGCCTGGGATGGACTGCTCTGAGCTCATATAAAGCAGCAGTCAAAATGAATGCTGCTTTATGTCACATTAACTCCAAGGGGAGAAAGGGACAGACCTTCAGGTGGGTGCAGGTTTGCACGCTGTGCACATGGTTTCAGGAATAGTCGAAAGAACACTGGGAAAGCTATATATGCATTTCCACAAAATTAGGAGGGTTCAGTCCCTTAACTGCAAGCTCAAAGTGGCCCCAGCTTCTCCCCCACGCACTGCCCGTTCCTACTCTGCTCTCTCCACTGGAGCTCCTTGTAAGCCACGGTGGTGCAGGGCCCCCAACAGGTTCCACGGTAAAGGTACCATATCATCAGCTGTATTCAGACTTCATTCGGATTTTGCTGTTTTTTTCTGCGTGTGTCCTTTTTCTGTTCTGGGATACCAAGTTGCATTTAGTAAATGTCTTTCCAATCTTAAGATCTTAATTTTTCTTCTGTGATGGAAAGAGATTGAAAGAGATCCTCTGAGCATCCCAAAAGGAGAGATTAATTGTATGTGTATGTGTGTGGTGTGTGTGTATATGTGTGTAATACTAAAAAAAATACATTTTAGGAGTTCAATTGTCTAAGAGTTTATGAATCAGAGAGGGTGGCAGCTTTTACAGAAGGGATTAGGCAGACACAGTTGCTTCCCCTTGATGGCACAGTGGAGCACCCATCGTTACCCAGATGATGTATCTTGCGTCCAATGGGGCTCCCTTCCTCTTTGAAGCCCATCTGCCACATCAGCAGGGACAGGTCCAGATGAGGCAAGCCATTTACTATTTGCAATTATGTTGAAATGTTTGATTTTTCAAAAAGTCTATCTCGAATGAACAGGAGCCAAACTAGTAATGATGAAGAAAGTAGATCATGCAAAGGTTTTCAGCCAAATAGGCGTGATAAGCCGGCCAAGGAGTCCGCAGGCCAGAGATGCTGCATTAGTTCTGCTCTGTGACCTTGGGCAAGTCCCTGATCCTCTCTGTGTTCCAGGGTGGGTGGGTCAGGGGCTTTCCAAGGTCCCTTCCAGCCCAGAGAGGCTGTGACCTGCGTGGTATGTGCTACCCAGAAGGCATATAGAATGTCTAATCTGATGTTTTCTTGTTCTTTTGGAATTGCCTTCATTTAAGGCAAAGAAAGTTGGCTGAGGATTATTGGCGTTCTTATGTTGCATCATACTAAATCAGGAAATTGATGGGTTACACACTGTACCGATACAGAGTTGGTTGCCTTTCTTGACCCAAGAACACCAACCCTGGTGCTCTTCCAGAGTAGATGACAAATGACAGTAGGATTCTGGCACAAACAGACCTCCCCGAGAACACCCCAAATCAAACTCATCTGCTTGCCTTCTAGGTCCCCTGGTCATGCAGGCAGCAGAACTCGGGGTGTCCGGGTACTGCTGGGATGTGTGCATTTCATCTGGATAAAAATTAAATGGCTTCATTACAAGTCGCAGCATTCCCACAGACCAACCCAAGGAACATATTAGGATTCAAAATGTTCCAGAAGTTAAAGATGTCGCTGGCCCCTTCATTTAATTAGAGTTACCATGCCTTCCCTGTCTTTGCTTAACAACCCAGGACGAATCTTTTGGAATTAATATAAGTCATTATATTTGGTTCAGCACGTTCTAAATGACACATGTGTCACTTCACCATTGTGCATCGTTAGCCGAAGCCATTACAGATTATCGCCACTTTCAACTTTGTGTCTGAAATACAGCGTCTCCCTCTGGTCTCATTCTTATTCTCCAACCTGGAAACCGTGAGTGGACCCTGCTTTCATTCTCGGGTCCTGTGAGCCCCGTCAGCAGCCACACATGGAAAGCTGAGACCATTTTTGGTGGCTGCATTTCCAGAGTTCGTACTCTGGATATGCAGAGAGGGGATATGCGGAGAGGGCCCATTTCTTTAATTTAGTCTTATATATTTATCTGGCTCAAGCCTGACACTCAAAGGTTTAGAAAATTATGATGCCTATGGAGGGCCAAATCCTCTTCCCACTGGTTATTTACTGTTCAAATCAAAGAAGCATTTTGTCGGGTGGAAGAGAGTGCATTTATTTTCCTTTTAAGAATTATTATTATTTTTTTTTTTGGTAGAAGCTTCTTGCCTCCTGACTTGAAGCCGGACATGATAGAGAGGCAGAATCAGCCCAGTGCTAGCTCCGTGCTTTTCCGTCATCCCCTCTGCTGACAAACCCAGTGTTGTTTATTACTTGCCATAGATTCATCATTTGGATGGAGCTGCAAAGAGAAGTGTGCTCCTTTGACCCCCGGCCAATGGGATTCTGTGTGTGCGGTTGCCTCCCACCTCTGCCTGCCTGCAGCCACACGCGTGGAACGCAGCCTGTGAGCACCTGTCAAGAGCACGCAGCCCCTTGCGTGCACCTGTCTGCTCATGCTCGCAGCACATGCAGGTCTCCTGGAGTCTTAATCTTCCCTCTGTCCTGCAGCAGGGCTTTGCACCAGAGCAGGGGATTAAGCTCCAGCTAGCTTCCTGGCAGGGTTCTCTTATGACCTGGGAGGGCAGGCTTCAGTCCCCACTGTTTAGGGACTCCAAACTAGTCCCCAGCCGGGTCCAGAGAATCTGGTTAGAAAGAATGACATTAAATATCCGGAGGTAGCTGGAGGCTGAACTATAAATCTTTCAAAATGGATTCTTGTTCTTTCTTTCTTTGTGTTTTTTTTTACCACCCCCCCACCTCAAGCAAGATTCCAATATTAACTCTAAATGCATGTAGACTTCTAACTGTGCTACAGAGTAGCGTTGCTTTTTTTTTTTTAAGTTTCTTTGCTGCGACATTTCCTTTTTACTTCTACAGCCTGGCAGGTGGAAAGGCTACCCACAGTGGGACGCACATCCTCTCTCCACTCCTTCCCCCGAAGAGTACATGTGGGTTTTTTTTTCTTTAATAGACTATTTTCCAGAGCAGTTTTAGGTTCACAGCCAAAGTGAGCAGGAGAGGAGATCTCCCATACCCTGCCCCTCTGCCTGCAAAAATGCATCATCAACACCCCCTTCCGGAGTGGTACACTTGATACAATTGAGGCACCTACCTTGACACTTCCTTGTTACCTGCAGTCCATAGTTGGCATTGCACTCATGGTTTAACTTTGCTTTCTTAGAACACTGTTGGGAAAAGAGGAGTCTAACCTTAGTAGTGACAACTATGTCCTGGGTGCTTTATCCCTCCAGTTCATCTTCCCTAGGGGAGACAGGGAGGCACAGAAGGTCATGCTCAAGGAGAAGAAGTTGGCAAATCCAAGGTCAACACTGGGACTAGGAACCAAGTGATCTCCGTGCCTGGCATCCAGCCCAAGGGCTGCGGAGCCAGCCTCTCAGAAGACAATGACGGTCCCCCAACCGGAGGCAGGCAGAGGTCACATTTTGTGCCTGACATCGGGGGCCTTTGGAGAGCCACTCAGAGACTTGTTTTGCTAAGGAGCCTGAGACGTCTCCGCCCTCTTGTCGTGAGGTGGAGCCATTGGTCCATACCCTCTCCAAGCAGCGCTGACCACACCACAAGCCTGTGGCTAGCACGTGGACATCAGAGATGAACAGGACACCGTCCCTGCCCTCGAGGAGTCATGGAGGGGGCTCTAGACCCATCTGTAGCCACAAGTCACCAGACATCCTAAGTGACATCCGGATGCCTCTGCATCCCTGCCGCCCTCTCCAAAGCAGCCCTGCCCACCCCTCCGGCCCTTTACCCTCCTTTGATTTCCTTCACTACTAGAAGGACGTTTCTTTCTTTTTTTTTTTTTATGCGATACCAGGGATTGAACCCAGGGGCGTTCTACCTCCGCGCTACACCCCCGGCCCTATTTTTCATACTTCATTTTGAAACTGGGTCTCACGAAGTTGCAGAGGGCCTCACTAAGTAGAGAGAGAGACAGGGAGAGAGAGAGAGAGAGAGAGAGCTGAGGCTGGCCGCAAACCCGGATCTTCCGGTCTCCGCCTCCCAAAGTACTGGGATTACAAGTGTGCGCCACCACGCCCGGCCCAGGACGTTTCTTTATGTTCGTTTAACATCTCCCTCCATCATCACAGGTAAGCTCCTTGGGCACTAGGATTGGCTGCACCTTGCTCCTCCCCCAGCTCCTGGCACATGGTAGGTGCTTTAATAAGTACATGAATATTTACTGATTAAATGGAATGATCGAATCCAGCATTGGTGAATTCAGGATTCCGCAGTTCCTGAGCACGAGCCCTGAGGACGTCCTTGTGCGTGGCAGCAGCGTGGGGGCTGGATGGAAGAATCAAGGAAGCCGCGGTCTGCTGTGTGCTTTAACCACAAAGCTGGCTGTGTGGCCATGGACAGTTCACACGACTCCTCTGAACCTCGGCCTTTGGAGCTGTGACGTGGGCACAGCTTCCTCCCACCTGCCTCCTTCCAGGAGCACTGTGGGCATCAGATGACTTACTAGGTGTGAAGACATTTGCAAGCCTCTCCTACTATTTTAATGAAAGACCTTTTAAAAAGCTGAAGCTTGTGCCGGGGTAGGCAGCGGTATTTTCCATCTTCTGCAGCCCGGATCCACCCTGGAGACCCCTTGGGCAAGTTCATTTGTCACTTTGCTCTGGTTTTTAAAACCACATTCCCAGAAGTGGGTTATTTCAGCTGCTTGATTAAGTCTGCGATTCCAAAATAGAATCGTTTTTGCATCCGAAGCAATCAATGAGCCAATTTGGGGTGAGATACATCTGGCTTTTTGTTTAAAAAATAAAAAAAATGTTCAGGTTTCAAGAAGCTCCAATATTTCGCGTGAAGGCCAAGTCCCCTTAACCACACGTGTGTTTAAGAGCTGTTTTATTCTGTTCCGAGATTGCATCGGTGGATTTATTTTTCCTTCTTTTCCAGTCCCAGCACCTTTGCCTCCTTCCTCCTTTGAGAATTCGTGTTCCTTCTGCTAAATTGGCTGTGGCTCTGCTTCAGCTGGCAGCCAGTTGCGTGCTTATTTTTCCTCCCTACCTGAGTTTCTGAATATCAGCATCCTCTCAACTCTGAATGCAAAGCAAATCAGCCTTCCATATGCAACCCCAAGACATCTTCTTCCCTGGGTTGGAAAGCTGCAGGCTGCAAGAAGAAACACTGTAAAGTGAGATCAGAAAAGGGAGCTTCCAGATGCCCAGGTGCTGGGGCCGTGGATGTGGCAATTCACTGACCTTCGTTCCCTTGAGGGTTAACAAGGTCCCCAGGCAAGTCCAAGCCACACTGAGGTTTCGGAAGCCCTGCCTTCCTGGAGGACCCCAACCCCACCCTCATTTAGCCACTGAAAGGACGTGACCAACCTGACCAGGAGAGTGGACCCACCCTGGCCCTGCCCTTAGCTATTTTGGAACAAGATTCCAGATGTGCAAAGTTCGCTGATACATTGGAAAGTCCAAGGAAGGGAGCTCTGTGCTCGGGAGGCTAGAGGGGGTGTGGACGTGGACCTGGGTTCAGCTGACAGTGCTACTTGGCAGTGACGTTGGGCAGGTCCCTTTGCCTCTCGGTGACTCAGACATCCCCTTCCCTGAACCTGCTTCTTCACTGTCCTCACAAGTCATTGTCGGTTGCCCATCAAAAGTTTGAAAAATACGGCCCAGGAGGTCTTGCTGCAAGCGTAATGAAAAATGGTATCGACTGCATGTTTTTTTAAGTGTCATTGGAAGAAAATCCTGGGACCCAGGGCCTGTGTGATCAGTCGTAGCTGTTTGAATTGCTGTCATTTATTAAACGTGGTCAATATTCTTCCATAGACAGAGTTTCTTTCAAAATGTAATTGCTCCTATTTGGCTTTTGGTATCTGCATTTTTGCTTTATAGCAGTAGAAAAAGCCCAGTGGATACATGAAATTGTGTGTTTCTTCCCTTGCGTTTTCTGGGAGGCCTTCAAAAACAGGGGAGGGAGACAAGACAGATGCATGGCCCAGTGGCCAGAGTGTGACCATGTGTCCCCGGGATCAGCTGCAACCCACACCTGGCTTCCACTGCCCTTCCCTGATGGGCTCCCGGGGCCCTAGAGAGGATGGAGAAGAGGTGGCTGCTTCCTGAGCCCATTAAAGCAATTAATGCAGGTGAGAGTGGTGATTTGCTAACACGGGCCTCTGCACTTAAAAAAAAAGCAAGTTGTAATTTATTTGAACCACATGCGAAATGGTGTGCTAGGCCTCTGCAAGAGGTTTCTGATTAAGAAACGTGGTCCAGTGCTCAGAACTCACCTCCCACGCAGGTACAAAAGCTTTACTCGAGTCAGGCAAAGGGCTTTCCTTCTGCCCCTTCCATCCTCCCGGCCCCGGGGAGGGGTGGCATCCTTCCATGTGTCTGGACCCAGCTCACCCCTTTCCTTTCCTTCCTCCCTCTCCTGCCTGCCTCCTCTCACTGTTTCAGGAGCTGCAAAGCTTTTCCAGATTTCCCCAATTCTCTTGGGCCCTCTTCCTCTTCCAGGAGTCCTTCCAATCTTGAAACTTTAAGTCACTTTGAAGGTCAGTGCACACAGTTCTCTCTCCAGTTCCTTCTTTTCTTCCCTGGTATGTCTGTCTTTCTAGCCTTGTTGTCTCTGAACGGGATTCGTGCCTCCTTTGAATGTACTTATTTTTGCGTGTATTTTCAGCTCTTCTCCAGTATTAGGATACATTTTACTGGTACTGGAAGTCTTAGCTCATCCCCAACCCTCTCATGGCCCCTTCTCCTACCGTCAAATTGTGGACGTGTCCTGAGTCAATACCTTGACCTGCTCTTCCTCTCCATCTCCCCTTGGGGGACTCTCCCTGCAGGCCTGACCTCTCCCCGGTGCATCTCAGGCCACACCCCCTGCCTGCCCCTCCCCATCATTGCCACTGCCCAGCTGCAGCAGCCTCCTCGCCAGCCTTGCCCATCCGCTCACCAGTCCATCCTGGAGGCAAGGTGGACTCTCTAAATTATATCTGATCAAGCTGGACCCTGTGCAGAGCCCTGCTCTTGAGCCGGGAGGGGGGAACCAGGCTCTTTGGCTTGGCCTTCAGGCCACCCATGCTCTCGGCCCTTTCTCTAACCCAGCTGGTCCCCGAGTGGAATCCACACTTGACCACACAAGTAACAACGCCGCCTCTGAAACAAGGCTTTGATTCTCTCCACCGGTAGACACCCACAGTCCCTGTTGAGCCAGGCCTCAGTGCACCCCCACCCCAGCAGACCTGCTGGGTCCTCGCCACCGCTCCTGTCCGAGGGAGACGTGGTCCTGCCCTGGACTCCCTCAGTGTGGCAGCCTGCTTCACCAGGGCACGGTAACACGTGTCCTCTGTGTTCTTTGCTGTCCCCTGTGATGATAGCCTTGGCGTTGAGTGAGGGCTCACAGTGAGCCCGCCCTGGCTTCCGTCTGACTCATTTCAACCTCACTTGCCTTTTGCCACAGATACAGGTAATGGCAGAGCCTGGCTGTAAACCCAGGTTTTGCTGACCTGAGGGACTGCAGAGACAGGTGACATCTCACGGTGCCTGAGCCTGGGCCCTGGAGTCAGCTCAGGTTCAAAGCCCAGCTCTGTCACTTATAACCTTAGGGTTTTTGTTTTTGTTTTATGTGGTACTGGGGATTGAACCCAGGGACATGCTACCTCTGAGCTACACCCCCCCTTTATTTTTTATTTTGAAACAAGGTCTCACCAGGTGTCATGCTATGTTGCTGAGGCTGGCCTTGAGCCTGCCAGCCTCCTATCTCAGCCTCCGGAGTACTGGGATTACAGGTGTGCGCCACCATACCCTGCTAGCTGGAGGGTCTTAAACAAGCTTCTTAGCCTCTCATTCTCAGACCCCTCTTCAGCGAAACTGTCATGTGAATCATAGCGAAATGACAGGCAAGTCACTTAACGTCTCTGTTCCAGTTTCCTCACCTCTAAAACTGGGATACTGATGTCCATGCAGATAATGTATTAAAGCACTGGGTGCATCTATTAATCTGAGCATTTTTTTCTCTACTGAGAATAGAATCCAGGGGGCTCTCCCACTGAGCTACATCCAGCCCTTTTTATTTTTATTTTTTTATTTTGAGACAGGTTCTCACTAAGGCTGGCCTTGAACTTGGTGATGCTCAGCCTCCCGACTAGTGGGATTACAGGTGTGCACCACCTCGCCCGGCTGATCTGCTCTGTTCAAACCACTGCTCTGGGATCTGTTTTCCTGCTGGACCATGCTCTTCCTGGCACTGGAGGAGGCACAGAATAGATAACATACAGATGCTTTCAATATGTAGCACACTAGTAGAGACACCGCCATCAGGAGCCATCAAGAGCTCCACTGGGGCTTCATGTGCGCCCTCTCTCACTCTTCCCTGCAGCCCTAAGGGAGAGGAAAATGGGACTCAGTGACAAGCTATGGGCACGTGAATGGGAAGAAGCAGGAGCAGGATTTGAACCCAGGTCCGCCTGCCTCCAGGTGCATGCGCACTGCCCCTGGCGCTCGGCCGCTTCCAGCGGAGAGGCAGATGAACAGCCCCGGGTGGTGCTGGGGGGGGGCGTCTGTAAATGCCTGTCCCCATCCCCTGAACTTTTTCCATGTAGAAATGGCTTTCTACCCTTTGATGAGAAAACCCAGGAGGAGCCAGAAAACCTGGGCCCTGGCTGCCCTGCCCTGCCCCTTCCTGGGTTTGCTTTACACAGATTTTCAACTTGACTGCAGGACCTAAGCCACAGGGGTTCTTTTTCTTCTTTTTCTCAGTTATGTCTGTCTCCTCATGCCTTGACCTCTGTCAGGTCTTAATTTTGTGCATTGTCCATGAAAATCACCTGATGATAACTGTGACCTCAACTCAACCCCCTTGAGAATCAACTGGTGTCTGGTGATGTCATCTTATGCGTGGTGGAATCTTTGAATTCGTCTACACAGCCAGGAGAGCAGGTTCGGAACACTGCGAGGGTGAGAACAGGATCACCTCTGGGCCTTGTGTAAGAGGCTGGGGCTCTCCACCCTGCCGCACACGGGACAAGTTAAAGGGCTGTTCTGTTGAGCTTGTAGGAGACATGGGAGAAGAGGACTCTGCCTTGGCTCTTAAAATAAGATGGGGGAGCAGGGTGTGGTGGTGCACGCCTGTAATCTCGGTTCTTGGGAGGTTGAGACAGGAGGATCGCAGGTTCAAGGCCAGACTCAGCAACTTAGCGAGGCTCCTCAGCAACTTAGCGAGACCCTGTTTCAAAATAAAAAAAGTAAACTAGGGCTGGGGGGGGGGTTGTAGCTCAAAGGTAGAATGCATCTGGGTCCAACCTCCAGTATAAAAAAGAAAGAAAAAAAAAAGACAGGGACCGGGGCTGTAGCTCAGTGGTAGAGCACTGGCCTCACATGTGTAAGGCTGTTGGTTCCATCCCTGGCACTGCAAAATAGAAAATCATAATTAAAATGTATGTGTGTGTGTGTTTCTTTTTATATTTGTTGTAGTGACCTAAGATATGTGGGCTCAATTTAAAAACCTTGGAAAGCCCAGAAAAACACCTAAGAGAAAAACAAAAATCTTAGCTAATCCCAGCTACCCAGAAGTAATTACCATTGGCACATCGATTCCTGTCTTTCTAGCAGTCCATGTGTGGGTTTGTGCTGGGAGTTCTATCCACACCTGCCAGTCTGAACACAGCTATCTGGTCTGTTACTTTCCCCAAGCAGTGTATAATGTCCGCTTTCCCACTTTGATAAATGTTCCTAGAACATGCTTTTTAATGATTGCATAATATATTGTAATGAAGAGTTACATGATTTATTTAACTAATTCCTTCTTGTTGGACGGTTTGTTTTTCGATGCTACCCAGACTGCTGCTTCCCACATCCTTGCACATTTATCTTTAAGCCCATCTCTAATAATTCCTTGGGCTGTCTCTCTAGAGGTGGTATTGGCTCCGGGGAGAGGCATAATTTTAAGGCTTTTGATAACTCTTGCCAAACTGTTCCTGGGAGGAAATTATTTTTTTTATAGTTCCTCTTACCAACATTAGCAGCCTGCAAAATTCCCTCATTTCCCCCCAGCCATGACACCACTGAATGTTATATTTCTTTTCCCTTTTTCCAATCTGATAGACAAAAAGTATCCTATTGTGATTTGCATAATTTAAATAGGTTGAAGCCTGGCACAGTGGTGTACATCTGTAATCCCAGTACTTGGGAGGCTGAGACAGGAGGATCACAGGATCGAGGACAGCCTCAGCAATGTAGACCCTCAACAACCTCAGCAACATTGCTGAGGACAGCTTCAGCAACATAGACTCTCAGCAACTAGGGAGACCCTGTTTCAAAATAAAAAAAATTGGGCTGGGGGTGTAGCTCAGAGGTAGATTGCCCTTGGGTTCAATCCCCAGTACTGCAAAAATAAATAAATAAATGAATAATAAATAGAAATACTTTACATATTTATTGTTTGCATATGCACATATGTATTTTTGGGGTGTATACCTTACTTATTGGCATCCTTTGCCCATTTAATCACAGGAGTTTTACATTTCAATGTTGTCCAATCTATTAGTCTTTTCCTTTCTTTTTTTTTTTTTTGAGGTACAGGGGATTGAACCCAGGGGCGTTCTACCTCCGCGCTACACCCCCGGCCCTATTTTTTTATACTTTATTTTGAAACCGGGTCTCACAAAGTTGCGGAGGGCCTCACTAAGGGAAGAGAGAGAGAGAGAGAGAGAGAGCGAGCGAGCTGAGGCTGGCCGCGAACCCGGATCCTCCGGTCTCCGCCTCCCAAAGTACTGGGATTACAAGCATGCGCCACCACGCCCGGCTAGTCTTTTCCTTTCTGATGTTTGCTGAGCTGGGTTTTAAAAGATGGTTGATCCATCCACCTTGAATTCAGATTCTTCAGTTGGAAGTTGAATTAAATTGGAAGCCCATCACCTTTTCAACCGAGAATGGTCAGAAAGAGATGAGGGACAGAGATCTAATGAATCTGCAAGGGAATAAACCTCATCAGTGTGTCTCCTCATGGGCTTAAAAGATGACATTGGTCTAAACGGATCTTCGTGATGGGTCTGTGTGCTTTGGACATCAATCCTAGACAATAAAACCCTCCATTGCAAACCCATCGAGGCTCGTCTTGAGCGATTATATTTATGAATCCTAGAATCTTGTTAGTTCTTCTTTAAAGAAGAAAAAAAGAGACAAAATTTAAAAGAACATTTGTAAAGCAATTTACTTAAATTATAAGGGACTAAGAGCCAGCCAGGCTCAATGGGTAATTGAAGAATTGCATTAGGAAGGAATCAATATCGTCCTGGGATCTGCTCTGTCCTCCCCTCCTAAGTTGTTCTGCGGAGGGAGGGGTGGCCACTCTGTCACTTTCTTGCAATTTTCATGCAGCCTTATTCCCAAGGTCACAGTCACTTCCTTTCTTTGATCGTTGATGTGTTTTTCTTTCCACACAGCCTTAACTCACTAAGTCATTTAGGGGCAATGAAAGCAGGGGCTTTCAAAGGTCAGGTTTCTGTCCCAGCCTCTGGAATCCCAGCATTCCCGGGACAGAAACAAAGCTTTCCTCCTGCAAGTGGATCCTTTGGAGAAGGTCAGAGTCTTAAAGAAAAGATGAGGGAGGGAATGAACCTTTTTTTTTAATCCTACTGTGTGGGGCTCTGGAATGAAAGGCCAATTTAAATAGCATGAAAGAAAATGTTCCAGGAGAGAAGATGCCGCCTTCCTAGCCTCCTAGCAAGTCAGCGTCCACCTCCCCACCATCTCCCCTGACCCTTATCCCTGCGCAGCCGCATTTCCTCCACCGTGGACTCCCCTGCCTCCTTGCGGGTTTCTTTCATCTACATGTTGTCCTGTTTTTCCAGATCCTTCTGTTGAGCTGTGTTTCAGGGAAAGGTCCTGGAGGGCTCCCACACATGCCCTGCAGGCCACTTGATTTCCCCAGGGATGCAGCAGCTCAAGCAGGTGACGTGGCCCCACAGAGCTGGGGCAGATGGGCCTTGTCGTGCCACAGCTGTGCCCCGGGGCCTGGCCCACGATGGGCACACGGATGTTGGTGATGCCATCTTGAAGCCATGGGTATTTGAGAAATAGTGAATCCTCACCATGCCACCACCTGCTGTGTCGTCATTCCAAAAGAATATAGACCTAGCAATTTGGGGACTTTCATTTAAGGGAATGTTTACAAAGGATATGTGTTCTTAGACCAAACTCAGCAACCGCAAAGCACTTCTGGGGAGAGGTGGAAGAGAGGTAGGAGGAGAAAGCAGAGTCAGTGTCCAAGAGTCCGCGGAAAGTATCTCTGCCTCCAGCTGCTTGGAAAGGTGTCTGATTCTAGAGATGTGCTTAGAGTTTAGCATCTATTCATCCACTCAGCCGTTGTTGTTGTTGATTTGGGGGTGGGGTATCGGGGATTGAACCCAGGAGCATTCTACCTCTCAGCTGCACCCCTAGCCCTATTTTATTTTTTATTTTGAAACAGGGTCTCACTAAGTTGCTGAGGCTATCCTCGAACCTGCGATCCTCCTGTCTCAGCCTCCCAAGTACTGGCATGACAGGCGCACACCACCACGCCTAGCTTTTGGTGGTTGTTTTATTGAGCACCTACCATATGACTGGTATGACTTACAACATTCTTTGGGCTCGACATATCTCATTACTTATTTGTTTATATGTTTATAATTAATATTCTTGCTTATGTGAAAATTAACTGAGTGGCTTACACTGAAAAGCACATTATTAAAAAGGCAGAGGCAGAGGGGTCAGAAATGATATTAGAAAATGTGTGAGTGAGGTGGGCATGGTGGCGCACACTTATAATCCCAGTACTTGGGAGGCTGAGACAGGAGGATCGCAGGTTTGCGGCCAGCCTCAGCTACTTAGGCCCTCCGCAACTTAGTGAGACCCTGTTTCAAAGTAAAGAATAAAAAATAGGGCTGGGGGTGTAGCTCAGAGGTAGAATGCCCCTGGGTGCCATCCCTAGTTTGGCAAAAAAAAAAAACCAAACAAACAGAAAATGTGTGAGTGTGTGAGTGTGTGTGTGTGTGTGTGTGTGTGTGTGTGTGTGTGTGTGTATTGCTTTTGATAAAAATGCATTTCATCTTTAAATGGAATTCTGAGCTTTCTAGAACCAAGGTAAAAGGAAAATGAATGAATTATTTCGATTCGGCCAGAGAAGTCACCTGTACTCCTGGATAGAGAATGCCCCTTGCTGGTGATCGATGCCAAGAGGAAGACGTCCTTGCATGTCACTGTAGCTGGAACCACTTGCCACCTCCTATATTTTCTATTTGTTGGTACACCTGTGATCAAGCCAGAAGACTCTCCTGCCTTCCTGGTCTGTTGAGAGGCGTGCAGATGAAATAACTGTGTGTATACGTGTGTTGCGATGTGTGCTTTCAGGGCAGGGAGCAGCACGTGCAGAGGCCTGACGTGGAAAGAACCGGTGACTTGACACCGTGAGGAAGCTCAGGTGGCCGGCCGGGGCACGAGCTGGCCAGGCGTCCAGGGGCCGCTCGGGCCTGAGAAGATGCCCGGCAGGGAGTTGGCCTTTTGCTTCAGAAGCAACAAGGAGAGCTGGGGGCAGGCAAGGGACCGGGTCCACTTGTATTTGGAAAAGATCCTTGGGCTGCTCGTCAGAGGCCAAGAGAGGAGGCTGGGGAGCTGGTGCAGTTAGTGGTCCCTGGAAGAGGTAATTGACACAGAATAATGGTGCAGATGGAAGGCAGTCTGAAGAGAGAGCTAATTAGGGCTTACTTTCTCAGGACGTTAAAATATGCTGCTTGGGCACAGAGACCACGTAGCTGATTTCTGTCCTCCCCCAAAGTGGGGCCGAGTAGGGACAGTCTTTCCAGGCTGTGTGGTACCCAGCATCTGTTCAGGGCTCAGGGGTCTGAGCCTCTCCCTGCCCCTTCTCTGTCTTGGGACAAGGTGTAGGGTTGATTGTCTTCTTCTCTTTACCTCCTTGAGCTGCTGGTGTGTGGGTGCTGGGGAGAATGAGGGGCGCCAGTTTGGAGGGTCTGAGGTTCCTATCCAAGCCCTACTTGTCATCCTGTCTGTGACCTTGCATAAGACATGTCACCACCAGGTGTCTCTTTCCTCATCTTTCAATGGAAGGAATAAAACATCCAGCCAGGTGTGGAGATGCAGGCCTGTAGCTCCAGCTTCTCAGGAGGCTGAGGCGGGAGGATCGCCAAGTTCAAGACCAGCCTGAGCAACTTAGTGAGACCCTGTCAAAATGAAATGAAGAGGGCTAGAAGTGTAGCTCAGTGGTAGAGCACTTGCCTAGCATACATGAGACCCTAGGTTCAATCCCCAGCTCAGATAAACAACAAAATACCCCCAAACACATGGTCATCGTTGTAATTTTGCTGTTACTAACGGTATGAACCACGATCTGCCCAGCACCTCCTGTGCACCATGCCCAGTGCAGGATTCCCCCTCGGGAATCATTCCGTCCACATACCAACTCCAAGTTAACAGGTGAGCGAGGCCCAGAGAGGCAAGGTAACTTGTCTAAAGACTCACAGCTAGGCAGGGGCGGAACACTGTTTGGGAATAGCTTTCTAGCAAGCATACCTTCTGTTGGAAAACCCATTGTCCCCACCCTAAGACACCACCCGGTTACCCCCTTCTATTTAGGTGTTTTGCAATACTTTAGGGCCTAAGATTTAGCCCCCAGATGAAGTTGGAAGATAGAGCCAAGATTTGCTTAAACTGGGAGATTTCTGGAGCCCGTGGAAGAAAATTCAAAGAAGGTAAGCATTGTTTGGGGAGATGATTAGGAAGTATCCTCCCAGCTCTATCCAGCTTCAGGGGGAGTTGGGGTTATTGTAGGCCTGGGTGGCATAGTGCTGCCCCCTGCAGGTGGCTGTAGGAACCACAACAGGGAGAGAAGAGAGTCCCAGGTGACCTCCTCCCAATGACATGTGACTGACTGTACATGAAGGAAGATGCACAGCCCGCTGCCTCTGGATTTCCACTTGAGTCCGGAAAATCAGATGCACCTGTGCCTCAAGGTGGCACTTAAGCCGGACATGGTGGCACAGGCTCGTGATCCCAGTACTTGGGAGTCTGAGACATGACTGCAATTTAGTGAGACCCTGTTTCAAAATAAAAGAATAAAATATGGCTGGGGGTGTAGCCCAGAGGTAGAATGCCTATGGGTTCAATCCCCAGTACAACACACACACACACACACACACACACACACACAAGATATCTATGACAGGTATGTTGGCGCATGCCTGTAATCCCAGTACTTGGGAAACTGAGACAGGAGGATCACAGATTCAAGGCCAGCCTCAGCAATTTAGTGAGGCTCTCTGCAACTTAGTAAGACCTTGTCTCAACATAAAAGGGTTAGGGGTGGGGGTGTAGCTCAGAGGTAGAGTGCCCCTGGGTTCAATCCTTAGTAACCCCACCAAATAAAAAGATGGTACGTACAGGGATGTTCATCACAGGTAATTGTGCTGGCAAACATGGGAAACAGCCTAAGTGTCCCCTGATAGGAGAGAGAATTTCATGGTGGTGCATCCCTGTGTGTGCTGTCAGAAGTGATTGAATTTAATGTCACTTAGCTGGTGAGGAAAGAGAGTAGAAAATGTCAGTATGAGTCAGTGTATGCAAAACTCCAAAGGTAGTTTTGTACATGTAGATAGACCCGTGTATGAAATGCCAAAACCAGACCGGAAGGACGGACGGCACAATGTACCAGTGGTTACCACGGATGGCCCCCCACTCTGGGTTCTGGGTTCTTCATAAGAATAATGCTTAATGATTTCATAGTCTTACCTGTATTCCAGGTACTGAATACTATAGATCTGTGTGTGTGTGTGTGTGTGTGTTTTGACTAATTTAATCCTCACAACTGCCCTGTGAGATAATACCACTATTATCCTATCTTATGCCTTGGAAACTGGGGCGCAGCTTGGTTAAGTAACTTTCCAAGGTTACAGGTAGCAGGGCTGGGACAGGAATCCCTCGCTGGCTCCAGAGCTGAGGCCGTAGCCACGCCTTCTCCCTCTCTCCCCGGATTCCACATGGGTCTGAGAGTTAGAGGCTCACGTGAGTGTGTCTGCCGACTCCCAGTATGACGTGCTGCTGTCTTTCTGTACTGAATCTGAACAGACCTCTGGGGGCTCCCCGGTGTGCAGAAAGCTCATTAAGTATCTTGTTGAATGAATGGGTGGATGCTTGGGTAAATTAATGAATGTGAAGGAAGGAGGAGAGGTTATAGAGGAAACAGAACGTGTAACGAGTTTCATAGAACTTGCCTGGTAGACTTAAAGACAGGTAGGAATGTGACTCAGAGCCTGTGGTGACAAAAGAAAGATAGAGGTAGGCTGTGAGCCCTTGGAAGAGAGAAGCCGCAATCTGGGAAGACTTCCTGGAGGTGGGGGGGGGAGGAGCTGAAGGGTGAAGGCAGGGCAGATATGAGGAAGTGTGGACTAAAGGAAGAAAGAATGTTTCCCAAGAGGAAGAAAGTTGCGGCTAGAGTTGCATATGTATTTGTGTCTTTATAGATTAGAAGTTTAGAGTATTTCTGTTTAGAGAATTTCTGCAACTTGTGTTTGGGGGAAGGAGCTAGCAGGGAATAGGACCTACTATGTGCCAAGCACTGTATAGGCAGTGCCCATTATCTTAATAATCTTTACAAGAGTTGCGGGGTTTTTTTGTTTTTTGTTTTGTTTTGATGACACTGAGAATTGAACCCAGGGTTGCTCTACCACTGAGCTACGTCCCCAGCCCTTCTTATTTTAATGGAGACAGGGTCTCCTGAAGTTGCTCAGGCTGCCCTTGAATTTGTGATCCTCCTGCCTTAGCCTCCTAAGTCGCTGGGAATACAAGTGTGCACCTCTGTGCCTGGTTAACAGTTGCTTTTTAAATACAGAAATGGACCCAGAGAGGTTAGGTCATTTTCCTAGTATCCCACAGCAAGTCATGAGCAGAGTCAGGAGGGGTACCCAGCGTGTCTGAACCCAAAGTCCCAGCCAGGCAAGGTGGGGTCACGGAGAGCAGAGGGGCAGGCCTTTCCTCCCTCCCAGGTCAATGAGCTGGTCTTAGAGCAGTTCTCCTTATGAGGTTGAGAGTCTCTATTCCCCAAAGAGAAAAGCCTGCCGCTCGAGGCACACGTCCTGGTATAAGCTGGACAACTCACTGTTCCGAGTGTCTGTTTGGGAATTTCTTGGCGAACTGTTTTGCACATGCTCAGTAATGACATGTGCCCCGGGGTCCGCTTCCTGCTTGTTCAGTGCATGTTTCGAGCATGGCGCATCTGCTGTGTTGACCCTTCCCCAGTCCTCCTACGCCACGGCCGCTCCAGTCCTTGGTCCTCTGCAGAGCCATGACGTCCTCGTCTATGATTTGGGGGTTTCAGAGTTGGCTCTGAAGAGCTGGGTGAGGCAGTTGGCCTTTCGCGAGCATTAATCCACGGAGCAAGTTAAGTTTGAAGACAGACACATGCGATGACATTTCCATAATCAGAGCGCCTGCCTGAGCCGCCTTCGGGTGACGGATAGCAGCTTCGCCGCGCCATCTGCCGGGTCAGATGGAGAGTTCTCTGTGATCTGGGCTAGCCCCTGGGTCGAGTTTTACCAGTGAACGCGTGGTGACAAACGTGGGAACAGAGTGAGCTGATGGCCGTCACCGCTTGCAGGGGCTCCCCCTGAGTCTCACGGTTTTGAATGCTCTTCTACCTACCGGGAGCGGAATTATGATCTTCATTTTGCAGGAGAGAAAACAGAAGGACAGAGAAGCGGGGGACCTTGCGTGAAGTGGCTCAGCTAATAAGCAATTGATTCCGAGAGGCCGGCAGATCCTGTAGGGTCGCCGTGGTGGGAGAGGAGGTCCGTGACGCACAGGTAGAACAGACAGGTGGCTTTAATGTGGGTGTTGCGTGTGGCTCATCAACTGCAGGTAGCTATTTGCAAAAAGCAGGGCACTGTTGTATTCCCATTGGAGCGGAGGCTCCCTAGCCTCAGGTCTCCTCGAAGGTCCCCTGTCGCCCTTGATGGTGCCAAAGTGCAGGGCACATCCCGCCACATCGGAGATCACCATCTGCCCTGTTGGTGTTTTCTTAAACCTCTTGGCCCCTCGCAGCCGATGTGGAACTCAGTGTCACAGGTTCAGGACCAGGCTCAGGGATCTGGGTCCGTGACCTGATAGCAGCAGCAGCCATCACAGTACTGAGCACTCACTCCTGGAATGGGGGAAACTGAGGGCAGCTTCCCAGGCCCCACCAGCAGGCTGCATGGAATCTATGCCTGCACGTCCCCAAGGCTGATTGCTCTGTTATCACAGGACCACTGTGTGGCCCTGACCCAGAGCGATACAGTGGTTCCCCTGGGGGTGGGACCTTAGCAGTCACCAAGGACAACCTGCACATCACCAGCTAGCAAAACAAAGGCCCAGCCAGAGGAGGCAAGCCGGTGGCTTGAGGGATGTGCCCGGGGCTCTGCCCACCAGCCAAGGCGCTTTCTAGTTTGCCCTGCTGCCCGAGGCAGCTTGCCACGCAGGCTAATGACTGGACAGGTGCCTCTCCCTGAGCCAGGGCCTCACGGTTCCCCAGTTGACCTCAGGGAACAAGGCAGGAGAGATGAGTGTCGAAGGGTGGCGCAGTGGCAGCTCTCAGGGAGAGAAGGCTCTGGCCAGCCCTCTCTAGGAGCGAGTGCCTCCATTTACTGAGGTCCTTACTGCTGTTTGTGAACCCAGGGAGACAGAGGCAGTAAGAAGGTAGAATCCGACTCCCAGCCCCTCCGCTTTCCAAACATACACACCTGAGTTAAATTAAAGAGCAGAGGAGGGAGCCGCTCCTGCAGGACGCTAATGGGCCTGCAGTACATTCCCAGAGCCTGCTCAGACATTGAAAGTGCTGTCTCAGGAATCTTGCTTCCTGAAGTTTTGCCAGAAAAAATAAAACAAGCAGCAGAGGGTGACGACATCCCTGCCCTCCACGAAAGCCCACGTTGATCCCCAAAGAAGAGAGGCACCGTCAGGTTCCAGAACAGTCCGAGCCTGAGTCATTGTCAGAGCTTTCCACCCCAGTCTTGTGATGGGGAAACTGAGGCACAGAGCGGAAGAGGCTTGCCCAGGTCTGGCCTCTCGTGTCCTGGGCTGTGCCTCTCATATTGTGCCTGATTGGTCCCTTCCCCGCTCGTGTCTTGAGGGTCCCCTTCTGTAAAATGCCGGGGGGCGGGCAGCGTGTGGCAGCTCCCTGACCCCCGGGCCCTCGCAGCGCGAGCTCTCGGTGGTGTTCTCATCAAAGGCATTAACCTCCTCCGCTCTCAAGGTTGCGGCTCGCCTATTTATAGAACTGACCGGGAGGATTCTACCGTTGCCTGCGATAAAGAATACAAATGACGCCCTCCGCCTTGTGCTTTCTCTCCCGCTCTCTTCTTTACCTCCTGGGACAATGCTTTTCTCCAGCATGGTCTCCCTTCTCCATGGAGACACCCCTGGGGACAGACGGAGTGGGCTCTGCCATCTTCTGAGCGCCTACTGTGTGCAGAGGCGCTGGATTTCATGCCTGTTGTATCCTTCGATCCTCACCACCCGACGGCTGGTGCCGTCCTCCCCATGGGGCAATGCTGCTCTGAGAGGGATCCGGCCGCCCCAGACGCTCAGCTGACAAGGGGCCGGGGTGTGGTTTAGCCCTTCTGCCTGACTCCGCCGTCCATGTTCTCTCCGCTTGCTTCCCCTCGTCCTGACTCCAGCGGCAACTCCAGGACTAGACGTGGCTGCAGGATGGTGTCTGTAGAGCTAGGGTTTCTTTGGGGATACCATTTACTTTCTTACCCAATCAGGCCAATCTTTTCTCAGGACCTACTATGTGCTGGGCAAACCTTTCCCTCCCACCAGGCTGCAAGCATGCCCAGGACCTACTGTGCATCTGGCAATGCCTTGCCCCTCACCAGGCTGCCCACTGTGTTCCCTCCAGGTCTGGTACACAGTAGGCCCTCAGTCAGCCCTGGTTAGTGAATTGCAGGGGTTAATGTCACCCTGTTTGGGGAGGGGGGAGAAAGGCAGGCTGTGTGGGCCAGCATCGGAGCGGCCAGCTGCACCCTGGTGGAGGAGGGAACGGTGGAGGACCCGGTGGCCTCAGGCTTCCGCTGACACCGCCTGTGCCCCAGGACCGACTTTCCCCTTTGCTGTGGCGGAAGCTCCCCTGATCTGGGGCTCCTCCATCCCCCATCGCCAGCTTACCAGAGGCTTCTTGATTTTCCTGACTCTTCCATCAGGGGAGCCCCGGGGAATGATCAGAGAACACTCTAAATCTTCCCCTGCTTATCTTCTCAAAAATCTTTTTTAAAAGCAGAATTTTGGAGAGCCGCCATCTCTCCTTATCTTCACCGGGGACTGGCGTTTAGCTGTGAGTTCAGGGCTGCGCCTCCCGGAGAGAGGAGAGGTCGGCAAGTCCGAGTCCCCTGTTCTCGCTGAAAGCTCAGCCCCTGGTCTCAATTGTGCTTTGAGCTTTGGGGTGTTAGAGGGCTGAATACAGCAGATTGGGGTGTGCCAGAGAGCTTACTGCCTCCCTGTTTTTAGGCATTTTATTTTTTCTGATATTGAAAGCAATGTGCCCTCATTGTGGAACATTTGGAAAAATGTTGAGAATCAGGAAGAGCAAAATATCAGTCCCCCACAATCCCACATCAGAGAAAAGACCATTCTCATCTGCGCGTTACTTCTCTGTTTTGTTTTTCCTGTATATGTTTTCTCTTAATGGAGATGATCTATAGTATGATCACATACATATTATAGTGTGATCTCAGTTAAAAGAAAAATTATAAGATGTAATTTTAGCCCATTGATCTCAACATTAAGATATATCATGTGTCCAAGACATTGCATATTCTTTGATACGATTTTTTTACCAAAGCATGAAATTTCAGTGTGTGTAGATGCCATCATCGATTCAAACGAGGTGGCTTAAACCATAGAAATGTGTTTTCTCCCACTTCTGGAGACTGGAAGTCTGAGATCAGGGTGCCACTGTGGTTGGGTTCTTGTCCAGGCTTAAATGGCCACCTTCTTCCTGTGTCCTCACATGGAGGAGAGAAAGCAAACTGTGTTCTCTTTACTTACAAAGCTGCTAATATCATAATGAGGGCCCCACTCCATGACATCATCCAACTCCAATTACCTCCAAAAGGAGTCACCTCTAAACTACCACCATGTTGGGGATAGGGCTTCGATGTGTGGGTTTTGGGGGAGACACACATCCAGGCTCTAACATGGGGTATGTTTGTTGTTCACCCAGAACTATGTGGCTATCTCCCTGAATACACATCTTCATCTCAGATACAGGTGCATTGTGGTAAAGCAAGAAGAAAGATCTCAGCTTCTACCCCAGGGCATAGAGTTTGGGTTACTACTCCATGTGGTTATTCAAACCCCAGGCTGGAAAATGTACAACAAGTTGAGTGGTGTCTAAGCTCACAATTAGCAGCTATGGGAAAGGACCCCTGTCCTAGCTGTGTGTACAGGTGATTTCCCTCCATATCTTCGCCTGGATAACAGATTGATCCCACCCCCAAGGTAGGATTCCATGAGATAACACATGTCAGGTGCACAGCAGGGTGCACAACACATTCAGGTCCTTTATAAATGGTAAGCTATTGTTATGTTTTTTTCAACTGACTCTCTCGTATTTGGTGTTATGGTTTGGACATAGAATGTCTCTTGGAAGAGCTCACGTACTGACAATGCAAAGATGTTCAGAGGTGAAATAATTGAGTCCCGAGAGTTCTGATCTCATCAGTGGATAAATCATTGATGGATTAATGGATTTATTGGATGGTAAGGTAGGCAAATAGGGTGTGGCTGGAGGAGTTAGGGTCGCCTTGGTGAATGAATATATATATATATATATACATATATGTATATATATGTGTGTGTGTGTGTATTTATTTATTCATTCATTTATTTATTTATATATATCCCTGGTCTTCTCCCCTGGTCTCTCTCTGTTTCCCTCTGCCATGCCTGAGCTCTGCAAAATTCACCCAGCCTAACATGGACTGAAAGCTCCAGAACTGTGAGCAAATAAATCTTCCTTCCTCTAAGTTGTGGTCATCAAGTATTTTGAGTCACACAAGTAAGAATGCTGTCTGAAACAATTGGGGTCTCCAAGACCACCCCCAGATTCAGTGGTTAATTAGAAAGGATCCCAGGATTCAGGATATACCATCAGGGGATTGCTTCCAGGACCCCCTGTGGGCCGAGAATTTGCTTTTCCTCCAGTGCTTTCTGTGCAGCCACTGTGGTTGATTGAGGGTTCCCACGGGCCCAGCTCTGTGCTGAGGACACTTGCCTACTGATGCTCAAGTCCTTTCCATAAAGTGGCATAGTATTTACATATAACTTACACATATCCTTTGTACACTTTAAATCATCTCTAGATTATTTGTAATACCCAATACCAGGTAAATACTGGATAAATAGTTGTTATACTATCCTGTTTAGGAAATAACGGCAAGAAAAATGTCTATGCATGTTCAGTACAGATGCAGTTTTTTAAAAATGTTTTCCATCTGCAGTTGGTTGAATCTGCAGATGTGGAACCCATGGCTATGGGAGGCTGACTGTGGTTGTACTCATGATAACATTTATTACATTGAAAGGAAACAAACCCAACGGGAGCGTAGGGGAAGAGACTCATTGGCAGAGTCCAGAGGGAGGCCAAGCTGCCAAGGGTCTCTTCTTGCTGAGTCACAGAGAACAGACGCACTTAATTCTTCCAGCATCAAATCATGGCAAACAGGGGCAAAATATATGTACCCAGGAAGCTCACTAGAGAGCTTTCGAAGGGTTTTACTGGGGGCTGGCCACACTCTGCCTGCACCACATTTCAGACCCCAGCGGGAGGGCAGGTGTTCAGCATAAGACGCACTGTGTGCACAAGCAGTCGAAGCAGTGTGCTGCTGTGAGTCAGGTAGGGAGGGGTCTCAACACTCTGAATCCCAGTGCCCAGCCCCTAGCCCCCAGCCCCGAGGTCAGCCCTGCAGGGGCCCTCTGAGGTCAGCAACCTCAGGCCCGCTATGTTAACCCTTTTTTGCACAGATGTCCCAAGAAGTCAAATTTCTTATATTTGGACCACTTTAAGGTAGGGGTGAGATAATGTCCCTGTTTCCATAGGCCCAAACTAAGGGCTAGGGAAGGAAAGGGGCCTGGAGGTTGTGCTCGTTCTCCACATGTGGGTCCTGAGAGGAGGCAAGGCTCCTGAGCTATTGATGTGGGAGTGCCCCCCTCTGACCATGTGTCCCCCTCTCTCTCTAGGCTCTGAAGGGCTCCAAGAAGCTGCTGCTGTCTGTGTACTCGGCCGGGCGCATCCCCGGGGGCTATGTCACCAACCACATCTACACCTGGGTGGACCCGCAGGGCCGCAGCATCTCCCCACCCTCAGGTCTGCCTCAACCCCATGGCGGCAGCGGCCTGCGACAGCATGACGGGGAGCGGAGGAGCGGCCTCCAGCTCCTGCAAAGTGGAGATGAGAAAAAGGTGAGCAGAGGGCGGCCCCGAGAGACCAGGCCCCTTCCAAACCCAGCATGGCGGCGCTCCGTGGAGGCTGGAGGAAGGAGCTCGGCTCTAGCGCGGCCTGTCCTCCCCTTCAAGGTCCTTCTGAAGGGCTCTGTGTTCTTGTCTTCTCTTTCTGACCTGTGCAATGTATATCACGGTATAGTCTGAGCTGCCACAATAAAAGAGGCCAAATACTGCGATTTAATGAGAGAGAGAGAGAGAGAGAGAGAGAGAGAGAGAGAACCTTCTCCCTCCCAAAGCAGAATGGTTGGGGAAGTATGGTCTGGTGGACAGCTCTGCCCCAGGACTTATTCTGGGATCCAAATTCCCACCACCCACCATCCCTAGGGTGTGGCCCCCTTCCCATGCTTGAAGCTGCGCCATGCCAGGTTCCCTGCCTAGTGCCCAGGAAAAAGGAACAGAGGAAGCTGCTCAGGGCATGCCTTTAAATTAGAGATGACCGAATTTCCCACCCGTCCAGACCCAGGCTGGCCTCGACAGCTGCCAGGACTCTGTGCGCCCAGGACCCCCTCAGCAGTGTGGGTTTGGGGATGTGAGCAAGAGAAGCCATCCCCAGCCAACTCCTGCAACGTAGAAGGTACTGGAGGGGTGTGGGCAGTCCCAGAACTGAAACTGAGGAACTTGGGGTACGGCCTGCAGGAGGATGATCTCCACTATTCGCTCAGCATCCTCCTCTCAAGATTCCTATTCCAGGGCTGGAGCACCTGATTGTCAGAACCACCAAGACTCTAGCCTGGGTTGGGGTAGCTGCCCAGTACATCGCGGGGTGTTGTAACCAGAAGAAGAGGGCGGGGGCATCGAAAAATGTCCCCCTGCAGAGCCCTCCAACCTCCTAGAAGGAGATTATTTCTTACAAAAAAAAAAAAAAAAAAAGAAATGAAAGACTGCGGCGGGCCCCCTGATGTCTTAACCTTCTCTCCAGGTGCTGTTTGTACTGCACAGCATGGCTGTCCGGGGACCAAGAATGTAGCTCCTGACAGCCAGGAGGCCAGGCAGCTTGGGGCTCCAGGCCAAGCGCCTTCCCCCTGGAGACTCGTTCTCAGCTCTCCTCTTCCTGTCGATAAGACCGTAACATTTATTTAATGCGTTTTGTGTCTTTGCTCTAACGTCAGTATGAGAGACGTGAAGATCACAGGGCTTCTGTGGGAGGTGGTGGCTGCCTCGCTTGGTCTGCCGCAGCAGCACCGGGACTTCCTCAAGGTCGCCAGGCAGGGGCTCTTGGGCCCCTCCTCCAGGGAGTGTGCTCTCTTGCCATCTTGAGAGAGTGCTGGGTGTGGAGAGGTGGCAGTCAAGGCCGGCCTTGGTGTTGGTTTGAGAACTTGCTTTTCCTCCAGGGCTTTCTGTGCAGCCACTGTGGTTGATTGAGGGCTCCAGGTGGGGCCAGCTCTGGGCTCAGGACACTTGCCTGAGTCCTCAAAGCCGCCCGCCGGTGCTCGTCACTGTCCTCATCTTGCGGATGAAGAATCTGAGACTCGGTGCTGTGGCAGCTGGGGCCCACTCAGGAGTCACCTGGTATTTATCAGCACCTTCAGGTGCCTGACCATGTCATGGGAGGTGGGGATAAAGCAGACCCAGGAGAGGTGGGGCCCTGCTCAGGGGAGGGTCTAGTGAGGAGCTGGGGGAGGGGACATCTCTAGAAATTAGCATAAATGAGCAAGAGAATGAAGACCAGGGTCTTTGTCAGTTTTGTGTTGCTGCAACAAAATACCACTGACCAGGGAATTTATAAAGAACAGAGGCTTTATTTGCTCTTCATTGTGGGAGCTGAGAAGTCCAAGGGTACGGTGCTGACGTCTGGTGAGCTTCTTGCTGCACCACAATGCACAGAGGGCATCACCTGGCAAGACAACAAAGGTGCCCGCTCAGGTCTCTCCTCCTCTTCTCATAAAGCCACCAAGGCCACTGGTGGGGTGGGACAGGGTATCCTGTGACCCCATCTAATCCTTACTACCTCCACCTTCTGCTCCAAATACCATTAACATGCGAACCTGGGGATTAAATTTCCAACACAAGCTATTTGGAGGACACATTCAAACCACAGCAGCAGGGCAGGGGAGTAGAGAGGGATGGGGAGGGAAGGACCGCTCCTGAGGTGGTCAGGGAGGGCCACCATGGGCTATGGATTCGGAGATGAGACCTGGAGAGAGAGAAGGAGCTGCCATGTCCCATTTTGGGGGCTGAAACCCCCAGGCAGCAAGGACAGCATGTGCAAAGGTCCTGAGCTAGGGTCTTCAAGGACAATGTTGCTGGAATTGAGTGTGGGGGGGATGGGGTAGATGAAGTGCCCTTGGGGCAGCTTGGAGTGACTTACATAAAAATGCAAGCCAGGCATGTGGGGATCACCTGTAATCCTAGTACTTGGGAGACTGAGACAGGAGGATCGCAGGTTCAAGACCAGCCTTAGGAATTTAGCAAGACTCTCAGCAACTTAGTGAGACTCTGTCTCAAAATAAAAAAATATGAAGAGCTAGGGGTGCAGTTCGGAGGTAGAATGCCCCTGGGTTTAATCCTCAGTACCAAAAAAAAAAGTGCAGAAGGCAGAGTCTGAGAGAATCATGTTCCTGGGAGGACCCAGCTACCAAAGAGACAGCAAGCCCCTGGACGCAGCAGAGAGGGGCCTCGCAGATGCCCCAGCTGCGATCTGCTGTGGGGATTGAACGGGATAGTGTCAGCTGCAGGATGGTTCTAGTTTTGGTTCTACCACCTGTCAGCTGTGTCAGCACATTGCACTATCTCTCGGAGCCTCCGTTTCCTCCTGTGAAACGGCTGCAGCAGTGGGTCTATTCCACCCGCAATCCCCAGTACGCCTCCCACCCCCAAAAAACAACAAGTGAGATCACATTGCCTAGGCTCAGTACACACTAGAGGTTCAATAAATACTTACAGCATTTGAATCAGTCCTGTTTGCTGAGTCCCGTGCACACACTACTCTTGGCACAGTTGCAGAGCAGAGCGAGGCCATGTGCTTCCCCGGTTGGCATTCTCGGTTCGGCCTCTGAGCTGTGCTGTTGTGCCCTCAGGCCTTGGTGTCCACCCCCAACCCCCGGGGAGGGAGGGGCGCATCTTTGTCTCTGCCACCTCCACTTTCCCCACAGTGGAGATGACCTCATCGCAAGTCAGCGGCCTCCAGGCCTCAGACTTTGGGGTTCTGACTTGGTTACCTGGGGCTGGTGAGTAGAAGTAAAGTTCTGTGTTGCTCTGGGGTTCACCCTGCCTCTCGTATCTGGAAAAGTTGGAGAACGCATATGGGGGCAGGGTGGTAGATTTAGTTCTTTGAGTTTGTTTTTTTTTTTTTTAGTTGTGGTAAAATCCATATTACCATCTTATTTTCTAAGAGTACAGTTCTATATTGTTAAATGCACTCACATGGCAGTGCAACCAATGCAGAATTCTTTTCATCTTGTGAAGCGAAAATCCTTTAAACAATGACTCTCCCTCCCCCCCCACCCTGTTGTGTTAGGCAGCTTCCCATCACTGTGACCAAATACCTGAGAAAATTCAACTTAAAATGAGGAAAGAGTCAGGTGCAGAAGCACATACCTGTAATCCCAGTACAGGATGATCACAGGTTCGAGGCCAGCCTCAGCAACTTAGACCCTCAGCAACTTAGCAAGACCCTGCTTCAAAAAAAAAAAAATAATAAGCCAGGCGTGGTGGCACACGCTTGTAATCCCAGTACTTGGGAGGCTGAGACTGGAAGATCCGGGTTCGTTGCCAGCCTCAGCTACTTAGGCCCTCCACAACTTAGTGAGACCCTGTTTCAAAATAAAGAATAAAAAATAGGACTGGGGGTGTAGCTCAGAGGTAGAATGCCCCTGGGTTCAATCCCCAGTACCCCCCAAAAATAAAATAGTGCTGATGGTGTAGCTCAGTGGTAGAATGTCCCTGGGCTCAATCCCCAGTACTACCAAAAAAAAAAAAAAAGGGAGGAACATTTATTTTGCCCCATAATTTCAGTCCATGGTCATTTATCACTTTGGCTTATGGTGGGAGCTTATGGTAGAGCAAAGCTGCACACCTCATGGCGGCCAGGAAGCAGGAAGAAAGACAGAGAGAGAGGGGGAGAAAGAGAGAGAGAGAGAAAGGCTGGGGTCCCAATATCCCCTTCAAGGGCAGCCAAGCGGGACCTCACTTCCTCCCACGAGGCCCTGCCTCCTAAAGGTCCCACTGCCTCCCAGTAGCGCCCTCAGCTGGAGACCAGGCCTCCAACACATGGGCCTTTGGGGACATTTGAGATTCAAAACATGTTCCTGGGAACCACCGTTCTGCTGTCTGTGTCTGTGAGTTTTACCAGTCTGGGTACCTTGGATAAGTGGCATCGTGCTTGTCTTTCTGGGATGGGCTTACTTCACTCAGCACGGTGGCCTTGAGGTTCATCCATGTTGTCGTGTGTGCCATAGATTTCCTTCTTCCTAATGCCTGGTACTGCTCCACTGTAGGCTGTCTTAGTTAGGGCTGCTGGAACCAAATACCATAGATGGAGTGGCTCATTAATGACAGAAATGTTTTTCTCACAGTGTGAAGGCTAGAAGTCCAAGGTCAAGTTCCAGCACAGTTGCTGTCTACAAGGGTCTGTTCCTTGGTTCACAATGGCCATCTTCTTGCTGTGTCCTTCATGTAGGATAGAAGAAATAAAAAGGTAGAAAGGAGACAGACAGGAAGGAGAAGCAAAATATAACTTTAATATAAGAACCTGGTGCTAAAGTGATTCAACCTTTACTCCCCAAACCAGTTCTCTTTCCCAGGTCTGTCTCCCAAATTCCTGGGAAATCTGTAGATCCTAGAGTTAACTGAAAGGAACTACAGTTACCCCGTGCATTGTTAACAGGACAGATAACAATATCTCAAGAAACCTATAATGTAGGGGACTTTCCATCTTATCTGTTGGTCAGATAATGAAGACCTCGATCAGCCCAAGGACCCTATAGATGACCAGACCAACAGAAACTGTCTTGGGACTCCTAGACTAAGGTCATCCTCACATACCTGCTCCTGCCTGCTGCTCATGAAAGCCCCCTATAAAAGAAGAGCCAGAAACCCCAAAGGGGTCTCTCTCTCCCTCTCAAGATGGCCCACATTCTCCCTTGAATGTGTATTTCCTACTATCCTACATGAACCTCTGTCTATGGCCCAGATTGGCGTGTGCTGAAATTCTTTTCCATCACATAAGCTAAGGACCCCTGTTGATCAGCCCTTCCCCGTGACACCCTCACATGTCAGAAAGTGACGAGGGACCAGGGTGGGGCTCGAACCCAGGTCACCGGAGCCTGCTGGAGCCTTGGGGCTGTACTGTATCAGGTGGAGGAGGCCAGGGGCAGGTGGTTGACATCCAACACCTGCACAGCCCGCCGTTCCCTGAAGACTGTCCCTCTGTCCCTTCTGGGTGCCTGCTGACTCATGAGCCTCCCTCCCTGCCTCTGGGCACCCTGCGGGTCCCCTTCTTCCTCATGTGGTCACCCTGTCAGAGGAACAAGCCAGAGTCAACTGTGGACAACAGGGCCGGGCCACAGGATGGGCCACCTGCCCCGCGGTCCTAGAGCCAAACCTCATAGAGCGACTGTCTCTTGGGCCCGTTCCTGACCTTCGCCAGATGTTGGAGCAGAGCTGTCCCTTTCTGCTTTCGGGGGCAGAGAAGCAGAGCAGCGAGAAGTTCTGGTTCCAGAAGTGGCAGAACCAGGTCTGACTTGGCCACGAGTTAGCGGTGACTATGAACGATGTCAAGTCTCCTAACAGGACAGCGCTGTCGTGTCCACAGTGGAGCCGTGGTGGCTGACGTTTTGAGGTCTGGAGACCAGCCCAGAGGCTTTGTTGTCTCTTAATCTGGTCCTCTTCTCAGTTCCTTACAACACAGACAGATACCGTCTTCATCCTCATTTCTAGGCAAGGAGGCTGAGGCACAGAGAGGCTAAGCAACTTGCCTACGGTCACACAGCTGGACCCCCCACTGGTAGTTTGGGCCTGACTTGTGCCCCCTCACCTCCTCTGCCCGGGATCATTGCAGAATTAAATGAGATAATATATGCAAAAGGCTTTCCTGGCGGCTACCACAGAACACATGGTAACTGGGTTGAAGAGCTTTTCACAGGCAGAGAACTGGTTGGATGGGTTTCCCTAGTGAGATCTGCCCTCCCCATGCCTGAAGGTGCCCGCCCCCCCCCCCCGTCCTAGGTGCTGTCACACTCACTCTCTTTGAGCCCCTTACGTGACACTGAGTGCTAACTTGTTGCAGGATTTTCTCTGTGTCTGGGTGAGGTCTGAGCTGTTCAGGCCCTTCATGCCCGAGGCACTTAACCTGCACACTCCTGCAGCTCCCTGGGGAGGTAACGGAGCCTCCCAGGACCTGCCCCCAGACCCCCTCCTGCCCCAGTAGTGACACATGCCATCCTGTGTCCCCAAATGCTCTTCCTGTCCCTCCCTCCCCCGACCCGCCTAACTCTTGTCCACCCTCTGAGCTTATCGGAAACACCAGGAGACCCCTCTTCCCTGACCCCCACCCCCAGCAGGACCACGGCCCCTTCTCTGCAGCCATGTGCCCCTGAGCTGCCCCTTGGCACTCCGGCCCCACTGCATCATGAGGGTCTCTCTGTGCACCCCTCCTGAGCAGGATGGTGTCCCGGCATCCCAGGTCCCCTGCATCAGCACAGGACTGCCCTCGTTGGGCAAGGCTCCCCCACTAACGCCAGCCTCCTGTCCCTCTTGCAGGTGAACCTGGTGCTGGGGGACGGCCGGTCCCTGGGCCTCACGATCCGCGGAGGAGCCGAGTATGGCCTGGGCATTTATATCACTGGCGTGGACCCTGGCTCCGAAGCAGAGAGCAGCGGGCTCAAGGTGAGGGAGGACGGCTGGGCTGCGCACTGCGGGGCGGGAGCGAGGGGCCTCTGCGTGGGGCTGCTGGCGGCTGGTTTGCTGGTTGAACTGGACTTCAGAGCCCTGGACACCCGCTCAGGGCTGGGTCCCATGTGCTGCTGGGCAGTGGCCACCCCGCTGTCCCTTGCTGCTGTTTCCCATATGCTGCTGAGGCCGCGATGCCCTGGTGTGTGGAGGGGAAGAGGGGAGAAGGCAGGAGTTGGCAGGGCTGCAGCCACAGCTTCAGGCACGCAGTCCAGGGCAGCCGGCGGCTGTCAAGTCGAGAGGACGTTATTAGCTCCCGCTTTAAAGGGGGCTAGCTGTGCCACCAACATTGGTGACTCACTTGGCATGCATCTTCTCACTGAGTCCTCATGCTACCCTGAGGGGTCGGTTATTCCCCAGTTGGGGAAACTGAGGCATAAAGAGTTGAAGCCGACGTGTCTCAGGTCACACAGCTGGTGGGTTGTAGAGCAGCATTGGAACCTGGGGATCTCAGCTCCAAAGTCTTCTGTCACACCTTCATCCCTCAGCACCGTGCTGGGGAGGCACGGTGACACTCAGCTTACAGACCACGGAAATAGTGGCAGCACTCGTTTGGGCTCAGACCTGATGCACGGGACAGCATGGTAGCAACAATGGGGGTGGTGACCCTGAGCACAGGTAGCCTTTGAGCCAGGCCTTGGAGGTGAGAGAGGTGGACGGGGAGAAGGGGGTCTGGGGCTTCATCATGGGGGCCTTAGCAGTGTCCTTAGTGATCGTAAATGTATAAATAAGTTCCATGGTTTGTTAGTGGCGAATAAGTTCTGAATGCACTTGTGTTAAGAGAAAGGGAGAGAGGAGGTGTGCAAGAGAGATGATGCGTTAGGTCTCAACTGGAGAGCAGCCCTCTCTCATCAATTACTGATGGACAGTATCTCTTATTATCATGTTGTCCTTTATTTAGTAGTTACTATGCTAAATGCTTCACACTCCACCTCTTTTTTTTAAATCCCAGCACTCCCCCCTACTCCCTACCCATATATGTTAGTGATATTGGTAGTGATACCTTCATATATGGACATCACATGTACTTGGGAGGCTGAGACTGGAGGATCGCAGGTTCAAGGCCAGCCTCAACAACTTAGCAAGACCTCGTTTCAAGATAGAAAATAAAATAGGGCTGGAGGTGTGGCTTAGAGGTAGAATGCCCCTGGGTTCAATCTCTAATACTACACACACACATAAAAAAAGACATTTGAGCTGCTCCTCCCTCAAGCCCCGTTTTTCCCCTTCCCGCGTCCCTCGCCCAATCCCCTTCCACTGTTCTACTGGCCTCGCTCCTCATTTAACTCACACTCCTTTTGTTTCCTATTTTCTCTCTAACTTCCACATTTGAGAATACATACGACCCTTGACTTTCTGAGACTGGCTGATCTCACTTAGCATAATATTCTCTAGTTCCATCCATTTTCCTGCAAATGACATGATTTTCTTGTTCTTTATGGCTGAGTAAAATCCCATTGTGTATATATACCACATTTTCTTTATTCATTCATCTCATGACAGACACCTAGGCTGGTTCCATAATTTGGCTATTGTGAATGAATTGTACTGCTATAAACATGGGTATACATGTATCACTCTAGTATTCTGACTTGAATTCTTTTTTTTTTTTTTTTGAGGTACTGGGGATTGAAGCCAGGGGCATTCTACCTCCAAGCTACACCCCCCACCCTATGTTTTATTCTTTATTTTAAAACAGTGTCTCACTAAGTTGCGGAGGGCCTCACTAAGTAGCTGAGGCTGGCCGCGAACCAGGATCCTCCAGTCTCAGCTTCCCAAGTACTGGGATTACAAGCGTGCGCCACCACGCCCGGCCTGACTTAAATTCTTTTGGAAAGATACCGAGGAATGGTATGGCTGGGTCATAGGGTGGTTCCATTCCTAGTCTTTTGAGGAATCTCCATACTGATCTCCGTAGCGGGTGTACTAATTGACACTCCTACCAACAGTGTATAAGAGTTCCTATTTTTTCCCACATCCTCACCAGCATTTGTTATTATTTGTATTCTTAATGATTGCCATTCTAATTGGGGTTAGATGGAATCTCAGTGTAGTTTTGATTTGCGTTTCCCTGATTGCTAATGATATTGAACATTTTTCCATACATTTGTTGGCCATTTGCATTTCTTCTTTTGAGAAGTCTCTATTCAGTTCAATTGCCCATTTTTTAATTGGGTTATTTGGCTTTTTGGTCACACTCAATCCCTTGCCTCATTTTTGCAACAGTGCATGAAAAGGGAATGTCCTTGTCCCCATTTTATAAGGGCAGAGTTAGAAGCACAGTGTCAAGCAACTTGCCCAAGGTCTCCCAGCTAAGATGTGCTAAAGCCGGGATTTGAACTCACAGCAGCACTTAAGTCTATGTTCTTAACCACTGCATGACACCACCTCCCAGTGACAGCATGGGTGTTACTGTCCCCAGTTTACAGCTGAAGAAACTGAGGCTCATGGACTGAAACGGACTTGCTCCAGGTCAAGTTCTTCCAGTCAGAGCTGGGATTTAAACCCAGGCCCGACGGAGCCCAGGGTTGCTTTGTGCAGGGGAGGGCGGGCACCCTGGGACCTGCCACAGAATCCCCTGTGAAGGTGGCATGTCCTTCCGTCTCTGGGCCTGTCGCCCTGCTGGGAGAGCGAGCATTTGAAGAGTTGGAGCCGGGCGTGGTGGCGCATGCTTGTAATCCCAGTACTTTGGGAGGCGGAGACCGGAGGATCCGGGTTCGCGGCCAGCCTCAGCTCTCTCTCTCTCTCTCTCTCTCTCTCTCTCTCTCTCCCTGTCTCTCTTTCTCTCTCTCTACCTATTGAGGCCCTCCGCAACTTTCTGAGACCGGTTTCAAAACAAAGCATAAAAAAATAGGGCCGGGGGTGTAGCGCGGAGGTAGAACGCCCCTGGGTTCAATCCCTGGCACCGCAAAAAAAAGAAAAAAAAATGAAGAGTTGGGGCCCCTGATCTCGTGAGCTTGGAGGGAGGTTTCTCCTCGCTCTGCACATTTGCCCCTCCTGAGAGGCTAGAAGCACACTCCATGCTCCTTCACGGTAGGTCCCGTATTCACTGGGAGATGCCCAAACCAGAACCCAGCTGGCAGATCCCCTCAGTGTGGAAGAAGGAAGTGGACATTACGTGCAGGCCGGGGGCGTGCGCGGCTGCCCTCCGTCCTTCTGCCATTCAGACAGTGAATATACACTGACGACTGTCTGTGGCGACCCTGTGCTCTGCGGCTTCTGAGCTGAGCAAGACGGACACAGCGCCCTCCCAAGGCTCATGCTGTAGCAGGAAGACAAGGGGAGTACACAGATCATGCACCTGTTTATTTAATTACAATTGTCATAAATACCAAGATGGTGAATGGCTTGGAACCGTGTGCATGTGTATCCAGGGAGACAGCCCTGGTCTCAGATGTCTGGGAAGGCATCCTGGAGGAAGAAACACTTCCAAATTTAAAAGAATCCCAGTACTTGGGAGGCTGAAGCAGGAGGATCACAGGTTTGAGGACAGCCTCAGCAATTTAGCAAGACCCTCAGAAACCTAGTGAGACCCTATTTCAAAATAAAAAATAAAAGGGATAGGGGTGTAGCTCAAAGATAGAATGCCCCTGGGTTCCATTCCTAGTACCAAAAAATTAATTAAAAAAAGCAGAAGAGAATAAAACTATGTGAGAGAGGAAATGAGAATTTCAGTCAGGAAGAAGAGAGCAAATGCTAAGTTGCTGAAGGGGAAGGAAGTGTTCCAGGGTGGGAGCCAGGTGTGGAAAGTTTGCTGGGAGATGCTGGCCAGGCAAACGGAGACCGGAGCACACGGGGCGTGCCAGTCACCCAAGACTGCAGCCACGAAAAGATGATGCTGCAGAGCCACAATTACTGATGTGAAACGGCGGCCCCGGCCTCACATTAAGCGGGAAACAGGCTTTATTTTATTTTATTTTATTTTATTTTATTTTATTTTTGCGGTACGGGGGATTGAACCCAGGGGTGTTCTACCTCCACAATACACCCCCGGCCCTAATTTTTTATACTTAATTTTTGAAACCGGGTCTCACGAAATTGCGAAGGGCCTCACTAGGGAGAGAGAGAGAGAGAGAGAGACAGGGAGAGAGAGAGAGAGCTGAGGCTGGCCGCGAACCCGGATCCTCCGGTCTCCGCCTCCCAAAGTACTGGGATTACAAGCGTGCACCACCACGCCCGGCTTGGAAACAGGCTTTAAACCCACGGATCAGAGAGGGCCTCGTTGGTATGGAGCATATATGCAAAAATATGCGTTGAAATGTATCTCCAGGGGCCCCACGCCAAAATGTCAGCAGCGGTTATCTCCGCGGGGTAAGATTACGGGCAATTTCCACTCGTTCTTTCATCCTTAGGCGGGTGCCCGAGTGGATTAACAGCAACAATAGCAAAGCGATTTCCGCTCTGGAATGAGGCAGCGGGAACGCGCTCTGTGCAAGTTTTGAGGGTGCCGTCGTTGGCCTCTATCTAGGCTGCCAGCGCTTGGAACTTTCTTTGCTCCTTAATGCCACCTTCCGCGAAGTCCTCTCCCTCTCCAGCTCCCCCAGCAAAGGGCTTTCTGGCCCCCTTTCCCCTCCCGGGGTGCCCCCTCCCGCCTGCCTACACTCACCCGGGCATCCAGGGCTGATGAATTCTGTTTATCGCCAGTGCGCTTTTAGTGGAATTAGGCATATTGAAGTGGAATAAAGACTTTGGCTGTGTGGGTGGCGGAGCCAAGAACAGGCTTTATTTGTAAATAGGGCTCCTTGCCGCTGTGCAGAGCTTTCCTGGGGCGATTCTGCTGCCTCTGCCTGGCCCCCAGCTGCTCAGCCCACTTAGCTCCCACGGGCCCAGTGTGAGTCCAGGGAGGAGGCAGGATGACTGTGGCCTAAGTGGGGACACACTGAGGGGGTCAGGCAGGCTCCAGGCGCTACCCTGGGGGCGGCCACCGAGCTTGGGAAGTTCCCGCCCTCCCCGGAGGGGCTGCCACCCCCTCAGAAGGGAACTTTGGAACTTCTCTTATTCTTTTGCACCTGCCCCCAGCTTCCCATCCACCCAAGAAGGGACCATTAGACCTGCTCTGTGGAGGACAGTGGAGACTGGTGTTTAAAAATAATCACGATACAGCAGTTGCCTTTTATTAACCAGTTGTTATGAGTTGGACACTGTGCTAAACACTTAAATGGGCTTTTATTTAATCCTCTCAGCAGCCCTCTAGTGGGTGCTAACAGCATGACTTAATAGATGAGAACCTGAGACTCAGAGAGGTGCAGTAACCTGCCCAGGACCACCGCACAGGGATCCAGACAGGGATCCTAACCCGTCAGGCCCTCTGAAGGCCATGTGCTCTGTTCTACCGCCTCCTGAGGACCCTAACTTGACCAAGTATCAAAAGAGGACAGAAGGAAAGGGAGGGCACGGAGTCTTCTTAGGAATCACTGAGCTCCTGAAGCCCAGGGTACCCTCCCTCCCTCCCTCCCTCCCTCCCTCCCTCCCTCCCTCCCTCCTTCCTTCCTGATTGAGCCCAGGGTCATTCTACCTCCAAGCTACACCCCCAGCCCTTTTTATTTTTTATTTTGAAACTGTCTCACTGAGTTGCCGAGGGTCTTGCGAAGTTGCTGAGGCTAGCCTGGAACCTGTGATCCTCCTGTCTCAACCTCCCAAGTACTAGGATTACAGGTATGCACCACCACACTGGCTCTAGGGTGCTTGTCCTGGGTCCTGCCTGGCTCCCAGCCTCCACATCTCTGCTTGTGAGAGCCAGGCTGCCCTCCTGGCTGAGGTGCTTAGAGCAGGATCTCTGTTTGCAGGAATGTCTCACGGGTGGCCTGGGGTGGCCTGGCCGGGGTCTGGTGCGGCACCAGTGTCTCCGTGGCTATGGGGACAGACTGCTGCTGTGCGGATATGTTCTGGGTACTGGACTCTGCCTGGAATCCAGACCGAGTCATCACCATTGGTGATGGCAGCCAGGCTGGCTCCTGCCCCTCTGCCAGGGGTCTGCCATCTGTCCTGTCCACCAGCCTCTCTGGACTGAGCCCCTGAACAGCACCCCTGTGCCAAACAGCCGCCCATACAGGCGACCTTCACCTGCCATCTTGAACTCTCCCACAGCTCTGGGAAGGAGCCATGCCCGGTCCCACCTGTAAGTAGGAAGTGGTGTAGAGACGGCATCCAGCTCATGGCCAGGTGGGATGGGGTCTGGGTACTCTCTCCACGCACCCTGCCCCAGACAGCATCTGTACTTAGTAGATGTTCAGGAAAGAGTTCTTGACTTGAAGGACCTGAACCAGGACTCCAAAGCTCCCATCTCCAGCACCGTGTCCCTCGTACCCCGGCCTGCACGCAGCCTGGGGTGGCACTTCTGAGGAAGGATGGATCCTGTTGAGCAGTGTTAGTGGTTTCCCCCACCGCCCTGCAGGCGGCTGCGCAGTCAGACCCTGCCCTCTTCCATGCCTGCCTTGGAGCTAAAGGTACAGTTTGTTCGAGGTTCACTCATCACAGGCGCGCTGCACAGAGCAGCAGCTCCCCCAGCCTTCCCAGAGGGAGGGCTGAGACTGTGTCCAGTCTGTGTCCAGGGGATCTGACTATGTCCAGATCCCCTCTACCATCAGGCAGTTTGGCCTTGCCTGTGTGCCTCCATGCCTCCCCAGGAAAGTTCTGCCTGGGAGGACAAGCCTGACTCTCCCCAAGGCTGCTTTCTGGTCACTCGTGTGGGGCAGGGGTGTGGTGACTACATAATGTTGGTTTAATAAGGAGCTTTTAAATGTGCTTTGCAGCCAGGTGTGGTGGTGCACACCTGTAACTCTAGTACTTGGGAGGCTAAGACAGGAGGATTGCAGGTTTCAGGCCAGCTTCAGCAGCTTAGCGAGACCCTCAGCAACTTAGCAAGACCCTGTTTCCAAATAAAAAATAAAATAGGACTGGGGGTGTAGC
>PVJS01005983.1:0-61814 GCA_004027185.1 Glis glis | reverse complement strand
GTTTTTTTTTTTTTTTTTTTTTTTTTTTTGCGGTACCAGGGATTGAACGCAGGGGCGTTCTACCTCCGCACTACGCCCCCGGCCCTATTTTTATACTTTATTTTGAAACCGGGTCTCACGAAGTTGCGGAGGGCCTCACTAAGGAGAGAGAGACAGGGAGAGAGAGAGAGAGAGAGAAAGAGCTGAGGCTGGCCGCGAACCCGGATCCTCTGGTCTCTGCCTCCCAAAGTACTGGGATTACAAGCATGCGCCACCACGCCCGGCTGAGCTGTTGAATTCCCATGATGGAGCATGAGATTGAAATATCTTTAATGCCACCCCTCTCTATGCACAATGTGCACGCTCATCTATGCATCTTCCAATACACTTGTGAAGGTCTATAATCCACTAAATATCACTTTGTCATGCTTTGAAAAGGTGATTGTGACTAAAAGTAGGACTTAAACCTTCCTTATTCTTATAATGAAATACTATCATAATATAATCTTAATGTCACTTCCAGTTGCACTATGACTTTTGACATATATGGACATATTTAAAACTATTACATATTGACAGATAAATCAACATTTAATGGTCTTGTGTGACCTTAGACTTTTGTCGGTTACCATCCTGCGGCACACCTGAGGGGAAAAGAATGATGCAGACCCAGAGCAGATTTGAAAAGCCAGGGGACCTCACTCTATGGCGAAGGCCCCGCTGGACACTGGTCCACAACTTTTATTCATTTCTGAGGGGGAGGTTGAGGTATGGATGCTCCTGCATACGTGTAGCGCTTGAGAGGTAAAATTTAACTAGTATATGTGCAGTGAGGGCTAGAGGTAAACGTTTAACTTGGCTGGCCACAGAGCAATTGTAGGGAGTAAAACCACAGAGGATGCGCAGAAGATTCTTGAGACAATGTTTGACAAGTCGGGTATTTGGGAATAGTCGCCTGCAAGAGACACAGGAGTGTTTACTTTGGAGGAAAAGACTGCTTCCAGCCACCTCATCAGTCTGACCATGGCTTTCCATGACCCTTAGACCTTTCCTAGGCAAACATTAACCTGCTTCTGGCAGTTGCATTCTCCACAGACTTCCTGATTGTTTTTCTGGAAATAAGATAAAATTGGCTTTCATGGACACTTTTCACTCTTGAGACTACAGTGTGGATAATAATACCTGACAAACTTCATTCAGAGAAGCAGAAGGAGCAGGAAAACACACATATACAGGTGTGTATGTATGTATGCATATGTATGTATGTGTGTATGTATACATTATGGTTTTGTGTGTACCCCAGAAGCATGTAATGGAAACCTAGACACCACGGTAACAATATTAAGTAGCTGAGTACCTGAGGCTGGCTGTGAACCTGCGATCCTCCTGTCTCAGCCTCCCAAGTACTGGGATTATAAGCTTGTGACACCAGGCCCTGCTAACAATATTAAGAGGTGGGATCTTTAAGAGGTGTTTAGGCCACAAGAACTTTACCCTCAGGGATGGAGTTACGCCTTTATTAAGAGCTATCACGGAGAGGGTCCGTTATCGTAGGAGTGTTTTCTAATAAAGGATGAGTTTGCCCTATTTGATATATGGTCTCTCTCTCTTGCTTTCCTCCTCCTCTCTATCCTTCTCTCACCCTCTGCCTTACATCAGGGGATGACAAGTATAAAGCTTTAGAGCATTATGTTAAGCAAAATGAGCCAGTATCAGAAAGTCAGGAGTCATATGTTTTCTCTCATATGTGGAAGTTAGAAAGGAATAAAAGGACCAAGGGGGGTATTCTCATGAACATAGAAGGGAGACCAGTAGAAGAGAGGAAGGGGACCAGGGAGAGAAGAGGGGAGGTATTGGAGAATGAAGTTGACCAAATTATGTTACATTCATTTACAAATATTGAACAACAAATTCCAATATTATGAATAATTTTAATTCATCAGTTTTTTAAAAAATCTAGCCAAATGTGGATCTCTGGGTCTTGTTCTTCCCAGCCTTCAGAACTATAAGAAATAAATCTCTGTTCTGTATAAATTACCCAGTTTCATGTATTCTGTTACAGCAAAACAAAATGGATTAAGACAGTATTATAGATGTATATGGATGCATGTGTATGTACGTTAAAGGATTTGATTTCATGCAATTGTGGGATGAAGTTAATCAATTTGTGTAAGGCCATTGTCTGAGTTTCTCATTCTGTATTTTTAAGTCCACAGTGCAGGCAGCTGGGGGAGTTTGATATAAAGTGGAGACAGCAAGAATGATCTGGAATCCATAATCATGAGCTTGATCCCATGAAGACAACTTGAAACTCATATAGGTGTTGGACTTCATCTTAGAAGTGTGTGTATCCTGGAGAAGCTGGGAATTTCACCATGAAACTGGACACCTGTAGGCCCAGGAAGCAGAGAAGCTGGAACAAGACCCAGGGGCAGGTGCAGCCAATGAAATGAGATAAAAAAGGCTGCAATGTCTGCCTGTTCCAAGACACAGAGCCAGTACTCTGTCTCAGGGACCACCTCACCAGCACAGCTGCCAGGTGTGTGTGCAAACTGCCTCTTTGGTTCGTGGTATCCATGTACATTTTGAATCTTGTCATGAGATTGGGTTAGACAGATTTTAAAATATGCCATTTTGAAGAATGACCTAATTGCTAGCCTTGTGACCTTGGAAAACCCTGAAGAAAAAGAGCCAAGAGATTCTTTGAGAAAAGAAAATCAAACTCAATGGAGATATTAAAAATGCCTTCCTGACACAATAGTTTTGGAACTGTGGCACAAATGCATAGTGACAAGTACTTGAAGATGAATATACACTAAAAAATCTATGTGGCATGATTTATAAAAAGAAAAATAGGATAAAATGGCTGCACTACCCTCCCACACTTCAGATTTCCCATAAGAATTTCTCTTGTACCTCCCTCCACCCAACCAGAAACATATAGGAAAGGGATTTCTGGAAATGTAGTACAGCCTACCCAAGTTGACATTTACACAGCCACCACATCATACAGCCAGGTGTTTATTTCTCTCTGCGCACACTATTCATTATGAGATTCTTTGACTCCAGCATTTTCCCCAAGACCACATGCTGAGGGAATAGCCACATACATGCTCAGTATCCCACATGCAGAGAATTGTCTTCAGGTTCTGATAATGTGTAGTGAACTTCACTGTCTGGGACTTCACTCTCTTACTTCTAATCTTTGCAATTACAAACCCCCAAACATCTAGGAGAATCAATAATAGTAAGATTTGCTGCCTCTGAAACAGCAAGATTAATAAAACACTTCACAAATTATCTTGAAACTCCTTTAATAAGAGATAAAATCATTGTATTTTGCTAAATAATATACTTATTTATAGATCATATTCGTAAAATAACCTTTGTTGAGAACTTATTATATATATATATATTAGCTGCTATTTTATATGTACTATCACTCAATCTTCAAAACACATGGGAGACAGTTGGCATTAATCTCAATTAAAAATGAATAAACCAAGGTCTGTCATGGATAAAAATCATCTATAATGCCTAGATCTAATAAGTGTTAGAACTAGCATTGAAACTAACTCTACCAGATTTTGCTTCATGCAGTGGGAATACATGTTTTGCCCCTGTGAATAAGCTGATAAACCTTTGAATAAAAGAGAAATTTAATTCATTACATATTTTTTGAAATTGCTTTTTAAGAGAATTCATTTAGCCAATTATAACTGATAAGATCTTTTAAAGGGTTACCTGTAGTTATTCCATTTTTTAGGGACCAGAGAGAATATATATCTGCATTAAGAGTTTCCATGATAGCTGGGTGTGGTGGCATACACCTGTAATCACAGTACTTGGGAGGCTGAGACAGGAGGATTGCAGGTTCGAGGTCAGCCTCAGCATCTTAGTGAAGTCCTCTGAAATTTAATGAGACCCTATTTCAGAATAAAAAGCAAAATAATGCTAGGGGTGTAGCTCAGAGGTAGAATGTCCCTGGGTTCAATCCCTAGCACCACACAAACACACACACACACACACACACACACACACACACACACACAGAATTTCGATGAATCCAAATTTCCCTTCTACTGTCTTGGGCAGTATTGGAAACTAAAATAAGAGCTGATATAAAATGTTTCATGACATTTCATTTTGTTATGATTAGATTCGGACACTTGAATTTAATAATCAATCTCAGTCATTATGTTCTTGTTTATAGAGAGGAAATTTGCTCTTACTAACAAAATATCTTGAAATAGTAATCATATGGGCCCTCCATTGATGCCTTTTTTTCTTCTTTATGGCCTTCATCAGGGCCACCAAAGGACATTCCATCTCTGGATAGGACCAAGTGCAAAAAAAAGGCAGAGACTTCAGGGAGGTGGCAGAAGGTAGATTCATAGTTAGATATAAAATGTCCCCTAAAGGGCTCATTTATTAATATTTGGAGTTGATGTAATCGAGTCATGATGGTTGTAATCCCAGGAGTGAATAAATCCATTAGTGGATAAATCTATTGTAATGGATTTATCTGGGTGGTGTCCTGGGCCAGTAGGGTATGGTTGGAGGGGATGGGTCCCTGGGGGTGTGGCCTTGGGTATTATATATGGTTACTCCTCCCCTTGATCTCTTTCTTGCTTCTGGCCTCCATGATGTGAGGAGCACAGCCCATGTCTTCTCCCTCTCTCAGCTTCCCACTGCTATGCCCTGAGATCTGCCATCCCTGGCCTCACATAGACTGAACTTGAAACTGTAAGAAAATAAATCTTCTTTCCTCTAAGTTACATGGTCAAGTCTTTAGATTATGGCTTTGAGAATGCTGAAAGATAAAGTAGAGGATAAGATCTTGGGTTCTGGAATTAGGCAATCCTCAGGTCACAACCAAACTCTGCTACTAATTAGCTGTGTGAATATTTTTAGCTTGATTAATTTGCTAAATTTTGTGTTCATTAAAAGGGATGAATGAAGCCGGGCGTGGTGGCGCACGCTTGTAATCCCAGTACTTTGGGAGGCGGGGACCGGAGGATCTAGGTTCTTGGCTAGCCTCAGCTCTCTCTCTCTCTCACTCTTTCTCTACTTAGTGAGGCCCTCTGCAACTTCGTGAGACCCGGTTTCAAAATAAAGTGTAAAAAATAGGGCCGGGGGTGTAGCGTGGAGGTAGAACGCCCCTGGGTTCAATCCCCGGTACCGCAAAAAAAAAAAAAAAAATCCCCGGTACCGCAAAAAAAAAAGGGATGAATCTGAAGATTATGAAACAGTCCTGAAGAGCATCCATGCAAAACTATTCATAGGAAGCACCTAGAGGGAGAAAACGGCAGACCAGAGTCTGCCCCAAATCTTAGCCTTTTTATCTATAGTGGGACAGGTAATGGGCTGACTGATTTCAAAAGTCATGGGTTTCTATAGTTACCTCATCGTCAGGTACTAAGTAAATATATCATGCTATTCAATATGAAGGGTATAAGCATAGAAGGAATTCATAAGGAGTAGAGTAAGCCAGTGAGGGGAAGGCAGGGGGCAAGGTCAAAGAGTCCAGTCTGATTGTATTTGTCAGGGAGGTGGCCATGTCACTTGAAGCTGTCCAAGCCACTGTAAGAACTTTGATTTTTACTCTAAGAAACAGAAAACCACTAGCATATTTTGAATGGATAAGTGATGTAATTTGACTTAATTTTTGGAAGATAACACTCTAATTGTATTGAGAATGGAATGTAAGGGAGAAAAGTTAAAAATAGGCATCATATTAGACTAATTAGAGAAAGAAGATTAGATGCTTGGACAAGGGGGGAAGTGCTGGGGTGGTCAAATGTAATGTTTCTCAATATGCTTTAAAGGACAATTCATCAAAATTTATTGCTGGGTTGGATTTGGAGTGTGAGACAAAGAGACAAAATGAAGATGACTCCAAGGTTTTTGTCCTGAGCTACTAGAAAATGGGTTGCGATTTTCTGTGATGGGGAAATGAAGAGGAATACATTAAGAGTGGAAAATCACATACTTGTAGAAAAGATGGATAGAAAAATGGATTTGTAGATATGTAGGCATAAATATTAAATATTTTATGCCTAATAGCCATACAAATTATATTGAGTGGGCAGAAAGATCATTGAGTCTGGAGTTCAGGGAATAGATCAGGGCTGTAAAAATACATTTGTGAGTCATCAACATATAAACAGCACTTAAAACCATGAGATTAAATGAGATCATCAAGGGAGTGAAGGCAGACAGAAAAGATAAAAAGTTCAACAGATGAAATCTAGAATTCTCCAAAATTTGGAGAACAAGTTGATGAGAAGGAATCAGTAAAGAATTCTGAAACTCAGAGGTAGGAAGAAAGCCAAGGGGGTGTGGGATCCTGGAAGTCAAATAAGAAAATATTTTATGAGCCTGGTGTCTATCAACAGAGGAATAGATAATGAAACTGAGGTATAAACACATGATGGAATTTTACTCAGCCATAAAGAAGAACAAAATTATGTCCTTTTAAGGAAAATGGATGGAACCAGAGAATAGTATACTAAATGAGATCAGCCAGTCTCAGAAAGTCAAGGGTTGAATATTTTTCTGTCATACATGGAAGTTAGAGAGAAAATAGAAAATAAAGGAATTTTAGATAAATGAGGAGAGAGACCAGTAGAATAGTGGAAGGGAATTGGAGAAGGAAGGTGGGGAGGGGAAAAAGAATTGGTGAAGGAAATGGTTCAAATAATGCTATGTCTATACATGAAGCTATCACTACCAATCTCACTAACATGTACAGGGAGGGGTGGGTGGTGTGTTGGGATCTGAAGGGAAATACTCTAAGACCTGTGTGCATATGTGTTTGTATCACTTTGAACCTCACTATGATGTATAATTGCAATGCAACCATAAAAGTTCTGTGATAGAACTCCAGGTAGACACACTGAACTAATGCTTGGACATGGACAAAAATAGGACATGGTATCAGAGGAAGTGTCCAGTCATGTTGGTAAATTAATGAGAAATTAGCCTAGGGGAGCTCACAGAAAAACAGGAACGAAGAGAGTTGCAGCTCTCATGTTGGATTCCACATGGCATCCTGCAGAGAAACAACAGCCCAAAATATTCATGTTTTTTACTTGGCTGATACTGAGGGATTTTTTTAAATCTAACTATTCATATTCTTTAATCTAAAGGTATAGCCTATATGTGTAATTCTAGTCAAGATGCTTTTGAGTCTCGTTTAAGGAGTGAAGATACCTCCCTTGTGTCTTCTCAAAGCAGTTGCGTTTAGTACTCATAGCGTCAAACTGCTATCTTGGTAATTATGTTTATTAAATGAATTAGCCAGTGGAGAAAAATGTAGTCATTTATTTTTCCTTTGTGGCAATCTGAAACTCCCTTTTATTCTGTGATATTCAACTTCCTTCAGCCTTATAAGTTGTTTTTTTTTTTCCTTTGGACAAAGCCAATTTCATCTTCTAATGCTTCCTGCTATACTATCTAAATTGCTGAGAGATCCTATAGGAAAGAAGGGTCAGTCCTTCTATGATCTGGATTATTTCTGAGCTATGGCTGCTTCTATTTCCAATTATGGCAACTATCTGTGCTTGGTAATTACCTACGACCATTAAAGTATGTCCTTCCAGTCTACTTCTACAGTCCCTGGCAATTTACAGTGATGATGTATGGTTTTCATTATTAGTGAAACTGGTGATAGAATTTCACCTGGGTGTTCTGTGGAATTGTGTTACCTGTGGGGATGTTGCTGGGGTCAGACACCAAGGCAGAAAGATGTAAGCATATTATTAGCAAGGAGATGGGAATTCCAAGGTATTAGAGGAGTTGGGAAAGGCTTCTGATTATAACATTCAGGCTGATGAGACGTTTTTCTTTTTTCTTTTTTCATTTTTTTTTTTTTTTTGTGGTACTAGGGATCAAACCCAGGGGCATTCTACCTCTGGGCTATACCCCCAGCCCTATTTTTTATTCTTTATTTTGAAACCGGGTCTCACTAAGTTGCGGAGGCCTCACTAAGTAGCTGAGGCTGGCCACGAACCCGGATCCTCGGGTCTCAGCCTCCCAAGTACTGGGATTACAAGTGTGTCCCTTTTTTTTGTGTGTGGTATTGGGGATTGAACCCAGGGGCATTCTACCTCCGAGCTACATCCCCAGCCCTATTTTTTGTTCTTTTTTTTATTTTGAAACAGGGTCTCACTAAGTTGCAAAGGGCCTCATTAAGTATCTGAGGCTGGCCATGAACCCGGATCCCCCGGTCTCAGCCTCCCAAGTTCTGGGATTACAAGCGTGCGGCACCACGCCAGGCAAGCGTGTCCCTTTCTATTCCTTTAGTCAGTATGCACTTTGCACCTACTATGAATGATATTACCTTGTTACCTGTATAGACATCACTTCATGCTTTTCCTACTGATGCCTCAACTGCTCATTTACCCTTCAAAAGCAAAGTGTCAAGCAACTAGGGAAGAATAAAATTATTATGCGTTTTGTGAGCCCAGCTGTGTAAGTTTGAAAATGTGTGAGATTTTTCTCTGCTACTACGAGCAATGTGACTCTGAGCCAGACGTTTGTTCTGTCAGACACGGCTTATTGATAAAATAGAAAAGAGATTTATCTCCCATAGGGTGAACTAAAAGTGCCGTGCACTCAATAGGCATTTTAATAAATTACAGGAATCCTTCATAACATATTTTATTTATTCTTAATCCTGGTGCAAATACCAGACTGAACTGTAAATCATAATTAATATTTTCTACAAAATAAAATCCTCTTTTAAAGGATTTGCCTTACATCAATCGTATTAAGACAGCATGTGCCATGAACACTTGATCTTGTAATTTTCACTTGTTTATGTAACGGAGGATCCACTTAGGGGACAAGGGTATTGACAGTAATCCTTATATTATGTGCATGAAAATTTTCCACTGACTCTTACCAACACCACCACCTTGCTCCACAGCTCCTCCTAGAATACCTTTGGTCTCATGATTGTCCTTGGGGTGCTGCAAGGAGACAATCTCAAGAAACATCAAGATAGTGGCAGTTATCTTCTGATGTGAATCATGTATTGTTCTTGCTCATGGGTGACTAATCGGTGGGGGCTTGGTATGAAGAGAGGGAAGTTCTTGTTTAAATGGTGCATGTACACAAATGTAGGCCTGTTTGGTGACTAAGGGACACTACTAAGTCCTGGGCCACCTCCTAGCACATACTAAATATCACTCTTGGTCCACTTTTCCAGATCTGATCTCCTGGGACTTTTTGCCTTCTGTTTACCTCCTTCAAGTTTCTTATCTTCCTGTGCATACTTCCTTTATCCCTCCACACCAGAGCTTCCCTCTCTCCCAGCCTTCTTTCAGTCTCTTTGAAGGATAGTCTTTCTTTCCTTCTGACAGTAGCCCATTATGGTCAGCCATGAAGTTATTGAGCTCAAATGATTACAAAGCCCAAATGATCAACCACAGAATGAATGGTCCTCCTTGACTCCAGGGTTGGTTTGGAAGTAAACACAATGACTACCTTTCTACTTTCTGAGTGGACAGACTGTTTTCATCTCATCCTAGGAAAAGAGTTTTTCTTCAATGGAATACATCTAATGATTTCCTGTAATGCACCATAAATAAGAAAAAGGTCAGCATTTTCAAGTCAGAAAGTAGGTTGAACTTTATATCCTGCTCTATTTGCTGTGATTTAGTGGCCACAATGGAAAAACACTTCTGCAGAATAAGCAGCTCTTGTATATTGTTGTCCGACTCATCTTCTTTTTTCTTTTCTTTTATTTATTTTTATTTATTTATTGGTGCATTGTAATCATACATCTTGATGGGTTTCAGGGTGGTAGAAGTATCCATGCACACATTGGTCAGTTAGCCCTCCTCCAATTCCCACCCCCATTCCCTCTCCCTTCCCTCCTTCTCATGTTCAGCATAGTAGTTGACTTTGATAAGTTTGTGTATGCATGTCCTGTGTATTAGGGTGTTTCCCTCCCCCCTCCCTATCTCCCTCAGTTAGGTCGTCTTCTGTACTCATCTAAAGTTTTCTCCATCTTTGTCTGGACTCCCTCCTATGCCCTATTCTCCCTAGCTTCCGCATATCAGGGAGAGCATCTGACTTTTCACTTTTTGTGACTGACTAATCTCACTAAGCATAATGTTCTCTGATTCCATCCATTTTCCTGCAAATTGTGTAATTTTGTTCTTCTTTATGGCTGTGTAAAATTTCATTGCGTATATATCCCATATTTTTGTAATCCATTCATCTGTTGATGGACATCTTGGCTGGTACTATAGTTTGGCAATTGTGAATTGTGCAGCTATAAACATAGATACGTATGCATTAGTCTGGTAGTTTGGTTTCCATTCTTTTGAGTAGATACCTAGAAGAGGTATAGCTGAGTAAAATGGTAGGTTCATTCCCAGTCTTCTGAGGATCCTCCAGACTGTTTTTTCCCAAAGTGGTTGCACTAATTTGCAATCCTACCAACAGTGTATTAGAGTTCCTACTTCTCCACATCCTCACCAGCATTTGTTATTGTTTGTGTTTTTAATGATTGCCATTCTAATTGGGGTTAGGTGAAATCTCAGGGTAGTTTTGATTTGCATCTCTCTGATTGCTAATGATGTTGAACATTTTTTCATACATTTATTGGTCATTTGTATTTCTTCTTCTGTGAAGTGCCTATTTAGTTCACTTACCCATTTTTTATTGCATTGTTTGTGTTTTTAGCGGTGAGTTTCTTGAGTTCTCTGTATATTCTAGATATTAGTCCTCTATCAGAGGAGTAGCTGCCAAAAATCTTCTCCCATCTGTTGTCTCTCTGTTGAGTTTCTTGATAGTTTCTTTTGCTGCACAGAAGCTCTTCAGTTTAATGCAATCCCACATATTCATCCTCTTTTTAACTTCTTGTGCCTTTGGGGTTTTGTTGAGAAAGTTTTTGCCTGTGGCTATGTGTTGAAGTGTTGGACCTATGTCCTCTTCAGGTAGCTGTGAGGTCTCTGGTCTAATTTCTAGGTCTTTGATCCATCTTGGTTAACCAGTTTTGCAAACACCATTTGTTGAAGAGGCTATCTTTTTTCCAGTGTATGTTTTGTGCTCCTTTGTCAAAAATTAATTGGCTGTGTCATATTTGTTTCTGAGTCTTCTATTCTGCTCCATTGCTCTATGTGTCTGTTTTTGTGCCAATACCATGATGTTTTTATTGCTATGGCTCTCTAGTATAGTTTGAAGTCAGGTATTGTGATGCCTCCTCCATGGTTCTTGTTGCTGAGAACTAATTTGGGTATTCTGGTTTTTTTTTTGATATTCCAAATGAATATAAGGACTGATTTTTCTATGTCTGTGAAGAATGACCTTGGCAATTGAATGGATATTGCATTTAATCTGTAGATCACTTTGGAAGAATGGCTATTTTGATGATATTTATTCTGCCTCTCCAAGAGCATGGGAGATCTTTCCAACTTTTAAGAACTTCTTGAGTTTCTTTTTTCAATGTTTTATAATTTTCCTGTAGAGGTCTTTTACCTCCTTGGTTAGGTTTATTCCTAAGTATTTTATTGTTTTGGGGGATACTGTGAGTGGAAATGTTTTCTGGATTTCTTTTTCAGTGGTTTTATGGATGGCATATAGAAAAGCTGCTGATTTTTTTTTTTTCGGTACTGGGGCTGGAACCAAGGGGCATTCTACCTCCGCGCTACACTCCCGGCCCTATTTTTTTTATACTTTATTTTGAAACCGGGTCTCACGAAGTTGCGGAGGGCCTCACTAGGTAGAGAGAGAGAGAGAGAGAGAGAGAGAGAGAGGGAGAGAGACCTGAGGCTGGCTGTGAACCTGGATCCTCTGGTCTCCACCTCCCAAAGTACTGGGATTACAAGCGTGCACCACCATGCCCGGCTGCCGATTTTTTAAGATTGATTTTGTATCCAGACACTTTGCTGAATTTTTTGATCAGTTCTATAAGCCTTTTGGTTGAGTTTGTTGGGTCTTCTATCAAATGTCATCTGCAAATAGAGATAGTTCTTTTCCTATTTGCACTCCTTTGATTTCCTTACCTTGCCTTATTGCTCTGACTAGAGTCTCTAGTACTATATTGAAAAGGAGTGGTGGTAGTGGACATCCTTGTCTTGTTCCTGTTTTAAAGGGGAAGGCTCATAGTTTTTCCCCATTCAATATGATGTTGGCTGTGGGCCTATTGTATATTGCCTTTATGATGTTGAGGTATGCTCCTTCTATTCTGATTCTCTGCAGTGTTCTTATCATGAATGGGTGTTGGATTTTGTCAAGTGCTTTTTCAGTGTCTATTGAAATGATCATGTGATTTTTGTCTTTAGTTCCTTTTATGTGGTGGATTACATGGATTGTTTTTTGTATGTTGAACCAGCCTTGCATCCCTGGGATGAATCCGACTTGGTCATGTTGTATAATTTTCTTGATGTGGTTTTGAATGCACGTTGCTAGTATTTTGTTTAGAAGTTTTGCAACTGAGTTCAATGATATAGACTTGTAGCTTTCTTTTCTTGAGCTGTTTTTATTTGGTTTTGGTATTAATGTTATGTTGGCCTCATAGAATGTATTTGGGAGAGTCCCGTTTCTTTCTATTTCATGGCAGAGACTGAGGAGTATTGGGATTAGTTCTTCTATAAACGTTTTATAAAATTCACCTGGGAAACCATCTGGACCTGGGCTTTTCTTTGATGGTAGGCTCTTTATTGCTGCTTCAATCTCTTTGATTGCCATTGGTCAGTTTAACTTTTCTATAACTTCTTGATTCACCTTAGGAAGATTGCAAGTGTCTAGAAATTTGTCAATTTCTTCTAGGTTTTCCATTTTGTTGGAAATGAATAGTTTTTCAAAGTAGTTTCTGATAATCCATTGGATTTCCGCACTGTCAGTCGTAATAGCACCTTTTTCATCTCTTATTTTAGTTATTTGGGTTGATTCTCTCTTTCATTTGGATAGGTTGGCTAGTGGTTTATCTATCTTGTTTATTTTTTCGAGGAACCAGTTTTTGGTTTTGTTGATTTTTTTATTCTCTACTTCATTTATTTCTGCTCTGAGTTTAATAATTCCCGGTCTTCTACTGGCTTTGGGGTTAGACTGTTCCTGTTTTTCTAGGGCTTTGAGGTGTGTCATTAGGTTATTTATTTGGTGATTTTCTGTTCTTCTCTTGTGAGCACTCAGTGCTATGAATTTTCCTCTTAATACTGCCTTCAGAGTGTCCCAGAGATTTTGATATGTCTCTGTTTTCATTTGTTTCTAGGAATTTCTTAATTTCTCCTCTTATTTCTTCTGTGACCCATTCCTCATTCAGCAGTGTGGTGTTCAGTCTCCACGTGATTATGAGGTGTCTCTGGGTCTTCTTATAGTTGATTTCTAGTTTCATTCCATTATGGTCTGAAAAGACGCAGGGGATTATATCACATTTTTTGAATTTTCTAGTACTTATTTTATGGCCTAGGGTATGGTCTATTTTAGAGAAGGTTCCATGAGCAGCTGAAAAAATGTGAATTCAGCTTTAGTTTGATGGAATATTCTGTATGTGTCTAGTAGGTACATTTGGCTTATGATGTTCCTTAGGTCTGCAGCATCTTTATTGACCTTTTGTCTTGAAGATCAATCTACTGGTGTGAGTGGAGTGTTGAAGTCTCCCAATATTATTGTTTTGGGATCTATGTGTGACTTAATGTCATGAAGAGTTTCTTTTATGAAAGTGGTTGCATCTATGTTTAGGGCATGAATGTTGACTATCATTATATACTATTGCTGGATTGTTTCTTTTACCAGTAAGAAATGACCTGCTTTCTCTCTTCTGATAAGTTTAGGTTTGAAGTCCAATTTGTCTAATATCATAGTTGTTACTCATAATTGTTTTCAACTTCCATTAGCATGGATTACCTTGCTCCATCCCTTCACCTTTAGTTTGTGAGTGTCTTTACTTATAAGATATGTGTCTTGCAGGCAGCATATACCTGGATTATAATTTTAATCGATTTTGCCAATTTATGTCTTTTGATTGGGGAGTTGAGGCCATTTATATTCAGCATGATTATTGAGAGATGACTTTTAACTCCTAACACTTTGAGTTTTAATTTCTGCTTGAGGTAGTGTTTGTTCTTCTTTACTTAACTGTTCGTTTGATAGAAATCTTTGTTTCTCTGGTTCTGGCATTTCTTTATTATTTCTTCTTTGTAATTAATTTCTTTGAGTATTTTCTCTAGTGCTGGTTTAGAAGACATAAAGTCTTTCAGCTTCTGTTTGTCATGGAAGGTTTTTATTTCCCTATCAAATTTGAAAGATATCTTTGCTGAGTAGATAAATCTTGGCTGGAAGTTGTTTTCTTTCATAGTTTGGAATATGTTGCTCCAGGTCCTCCTGGCTTGCATGACTTGGTTTAAAAAGTCTAGAGTGATTCTTAATGGTTCGACTCTGAATGTCACTTGGTCTTGTACTCTCGTTGCATTTAAGATTCTCTCCTTGGCCTCTATATTAGTCAATTTGATTATTATGTGGCGTGATGAGCCTTTTCTCTGATCTTGTCTATTGGGGGTTCTATATGTTTCCTGTACCTGTGTGTCAACCTCTTTTTCTAGGATTGGAAAATTTTCTAATATTACTTCTCTGAAAAGGTTGATTCCTTTGGTTTCAACTTCTATTCCCTCCTCTATGCCTATTATTCTTAGGTTTGCTTTTTTAAGATTGGCTGATATCACTTCAATGTCCAATTCATGCTGTCAAATTGTCTTTTCTAAATTATATACTATGCGTTCATTTTTGGAGAAGTCATCTTCTAAGAGTGAGATTCTGTTTTCCATGTGGTGTAGTCTATTGTTGATAATTTGCATTGATGCCTTCATTTCAATTATTGCATCCTTCACTTCTTCAGAGCTTCTTTTTGATTCCTGTTCAGGGTGTCAGATTCTTTGTTTATTTGATCCTTCAAATATTTTGGGCTCTCTCTGCATTCTTTCCTGAAATCCTGTATCATTTCTACTATTAAAGTTTTGAATTGTCCTTCTGGCGATCTTTGCAATTCTGTGTCAGCGGGTTCTATTGTTGTGGAGTTGTGGGAGCTCAGTGTTTTTTTGCTATTCTTCCTTGTCATGATTTCAGGTTTCTTAAGTTTATATCTTTGTTGCTTTTGGTAGCTCTCTGTCACTCTGTAGATTTCCTATGTCTAATCTCTCTCCCTTTATAGTATCTTATTCTAGAGGTAGATATTTGCTACTAGGTGAACCTTAAAGGTGAATAGCCTTTATTGAATGGTTATTCTCAGCTCTTTGTTGTGTGTTTATTATCCTTTACAACCAACTTTGAAATCTATGTCCGGTACTCCCCCACTATTGTTTTGCCTTTAGATTGTCAGTACTGGGTTGCAGTTACTCTAGGGTTCCTTCTTTCCACTGAACTGGTGATGTTGAGTTGTTAAGGTTCAGGGACCTGTTGCTTCCTTAATAGAGAGTAGACTTAGAGTTGTGAGCTGAACAGTTTGTGCCCTGCAGGCACCCAGTGCAGCTGGTGCCCCTCCCACTGCAAGCATGGGTCTTCACTTTCTCACTGGGCCTGTCCCTATGTCTTTCTCTGTCTACACATATGGTGGGAGTCTCCAGGTGGGACCATGGACCTGTGTCTTTTTCTGCCTACAGAAGCAGCAGATGTCACTTTGACCTGACTGTGTGCAAATATGGAACTCTGCGTTTTCCACAAAAATGCTGGGTTGGTCTGATTTTTTCCCCAGGTACCATGACTGTGTGTCCTGTGGTGATTCCTGGAAACCCTGCAAGGGCAATGTGACCTGCGGGCTGTAGGTCTGTCCCACCCGAATGTCACTGGGGGCTGTCTGCTTATCTGTACTTCTGCTGTCTTACAGCAGACCCCACTCCCACCTCCACAGGGGCGATTCAGTCTCAGACCCTGCGAGTCTATTTCTTGCCAATTGAATCCCTGGGGCCGCACTGGGTGATCTCCCACTGGGGCAACTGGTTGACTTACAGTCTCATTGAGTGCTGCTCTTAATCTCTGGGGGCGGGAGTGGGCTCAGCCATTGCCCCAGCTGCTGGTCATGTCTCCAGGTACTCAAGTTTCTGTGGATCATGGTGCAAGCTGCCATCTGCTTTTGCCATTAATGATCCTCAGTTGCTGGACCCACAACAGGTTGCTGGCCTCTCTACTGGAAGCTGCTGGTCTGGCCAGCCAAGATGGTGCTGCCGCCGCTGCTGCCAGGTCTCTGTTGAGTGTGGAGCCCCAACCCATCTTCTATAGCAAAGCAGTATGTCAGTACTATTATAAAACTAAGACAACCACGGATGGTATTCCCATATTGGGTGAAAATTTTCTGGAAGGAATAGATTACTTTACAGGAAGGAGACACATCATTTGTGTCTTAAGATGTTGAAAAAATGTGATAAAATAATGAAAGAAAGTGAATTACTGATTGTCTCGTCCTAGAGATTTGTAAGTTAAATACTCAGACCTGAATTTATTTTTTCACAGATTTGTTTAGATATAATTCACATGCCATAAATTCCAATATATTTTAGTATATTCACAGAATTTTGCAAACATCTCTGCAAGCAACTTCAGAACATTTCCATCTTGAAAATATCCCCTTAACCATTAGCATTACTTTGCATTTCTTCTCTTTTCCCAACTCAAGGCAACTACTGATCTGCCTTCTGCCTCTGCAGATTTTAGATAGTTCAAATAAATGAAATCACACATTATATGGCTTTTAGTAACTTTCTTCTTTCACTTTGAATACTATTTTCCACATCCATCCATGTTGTAGCATTTATCAATGTTTTAACCCTTTTATTGCTGAATAATATGTCACTTTATATATACTAATATATAATAATACATTACATTTTATTTATCCATTCATCAATTTATGAACATTGGTTTATTTCTGATTTTTGATTATTGTGAATCATGCTGCTATAAACATTTGTATAGAAGTTTTTGCATACATATATGCTTTTGTTTATGTTTGATATATACCTAGGAGTAGAATAGGTAAGCCATGTGGTAACTCTATGTTCAATCTTTATTTGTTAATTTATTTGATACTGGAGATTGAAACCATGGGGGAGTCTACTTCTGAGGTACACCCCCAGCCCTTTTTTTATTTTGAAGCAGAGTCTTATTAAGCTACGTAGGGTCTTATTAGTGCTGAGGCTGGCCTCGAACCTGTGACTGTCTCAGCCTCCCAAGTACTGAGATTACAGACATACACTACCATGCTAAGCTTTATGATCCATGATCCATTTTGACCTAATTTTTATGCATGGTGTAAGGTTGAGACTCAATTCATTATTTTTTGTGGAATTTATAATTGTGCCACCACCATTTCTTGAAAAGTTTTCTTATTCTGTTGAATTGTCTTAACACTCTTGCAAAAAATTAATTTGCTATAATCAGAAAAGTTTCATTTTTTTGACCACTTAGTTCTATTCTATTGAATTTCATGCCTACTATTATGACAATGTTACATTATCTTGATTACTGTTGACTTCTAATAAGCTTTGAAATTGGGAAATGTGAGAGTTCAAATTTATTCTTTTTTTCTCCCAAGATAGTTTTGACTATACTGATTCCCTTGCATTTCCAAATGAATTTTAGTACCAGTTTATCAATTTCTGAAAAGAAATTATCTGAGATTTCATAGGGATTGTGTTGAATCTATAGATCAATTTGGTAAATATTGCCATCTAAGCAGTATTAAGTTTTCAGATTCATGAACACAATATAGCTTCCCATTTTTTTAGGTTATCTTTAATTTGTTTCAGCAATTTTTTTAGTTTTCAGAATATAAGTTTTGCACTTCTGTTAAATTTATTTCTAATTATTTTATTCTTTTTGGTGTCCTTATAAATGTAATTATTTTATTAATTTCATTTTGGGATTGTTTATTGCTAGTGTATAAAAATGCAATTGATTTTTATATATTGATCTTGATCCTGCCACCTTGCTGAATATTTTTATTAATAGCTTTTTAGTGGGCTCCTTAAAATTTTTCTGTATACCAAATTAGATTATCTGAAAATGGAGATTGATTTTACTTTTTTCCTTTTCAATCTGGAGGACTTTTATTTTATTCCTTCCTAATTTGTTTGGCTTGTAAAAAGAGACTGGAGAAGCCCATTTTCCACTTCAATATTAATTATAGCTAAGGTTCATGTGTCCGTATGAATGCTGCCTGAGCGCTCCACAATAAAATGAGATAGGAACCACTATTATCCCTATTTTATAGATGGTGAAACTGAAGTGAAGTATTAAGCTTGCCCAGAATTGTCTAGCAAATAAGGCAAAACCTGAACCTGACTCTGGAAGCATTGTTCTATTCTACTGTCAGGGTCAGACTTGACTTCCTTGTGTTTGAGAAGCTGTATGTGAAATAAAGTAGCTGATGCCTGGACTAAGCAAACAAGTTAATATCTTTGTGTTGAGCTAAGAGGATTACATGGTCTTCTCAAACCAAGTCAAATTTCATCTTGCACTTGCCAATCAGAGAGGTGAGGGTGATGCTTTAAACTTCTTTATAATATCTAACATGGAAATAAGTATCTTGATTCTTAGAGACAGTCTCTTATTATTCAATAGAATTTATTTATACTCTCTTTTTGCTTCATCGTGCACAATGGGAAAGGGAGAGTAGTAAAAATGTCACAAGAATCCAGCATTGAAGATTTAACTTCAAGTTGATGTATGTACTTTGTGGGTAGCAGGAGAGGTGTAGAAAATAAAACATATGTCCATATGGAATTTCTTACAGTGTGGACATAGCCTGAGAACTCAGATTCAGATGCCCACACATTCAAGCTTAATATTTTTCATTCTGTATCACAATCACTTCACTGTAAAGGACTGTTCAATCACAATTATTATCACAGACTTTAAAATTGCCTTAGTCTTATTTTTATTGCTATAACTGAATACAAGAAGTTGGATAACTTATAAAGAACAGAGGTTTATTTTGCTATGATTCTGGAGGCTGCAAAGTCCATGAGCATAGCATTGGCATCCGGTGAGGGCTTTCTTGCCACATCATATCAGGGCAGAGGGCATAAAATGGTGAGACAGAGCAAGTGTGCTAGGTTGGGTCACTCTCCCTCTTCTTATAAGGCCCCTATTGCAATCATGAGGGCCCAATTATGACTTCATATAATCCTAATCACTTTCCAAAGTTCCATCTCCAGACACCATGCTAATATGAATTGGGGGATTAAATTCCCAACACATAAATTTTTAAGAGACACATCCAAACCACAGTAAAACCCGTATCACATAGTAGTCAGTAGATTCTTAGCACCTGTGTTGACTATGATATTGGCTTTTGTGTCTGTATTTGCCATGGCTCAGGTTTGTTTTTCACCCCTCTCTCATCCAAAATAACAGGTGACCAAAAATGAAGCAGTAATGTGTGTTTCCAAGAACAGTTCAAAGTTCATATTAAGAACTCTGGCATGGCAAGTCTTCACAGCTTAAAAATTAAATGAGATTAGGAGTGGCTATAAAGAAGGCCATACAGTGTGGTGGAAGCAACACTGGACCTAAAGTCAGAAGCTAAACGGTGCAGTGAATCATAGCCAGACTTAAGTCTCAGAAATTACAGGATGTGGTAGTAGGTCAAGAAGAGGAGGTATGATTCTCTGGAAGAGAAGACCTATGCTGATTGTTGGACTGGTCCTCAAAGTCTACACTCAAAAATTCAAATAGCACCTTAAAATGCAGTTCGAAAAGCTCAGTCTTAAATTAAAAATAACTAATATTTAGTTCTGGCAAGTTATCTTGGAAATGGATTTTCATATATTCCTGTTATGAGTAAAAATGGATCTTTCTGGAGCATAATTTGGCAATATTAGTCAAGAGTCTGATGATTTTTCATTACATTTTATAGGCATAGTCATATATTATTTTACTTAATAAAATATTATTATAATAGCAGCAGTATATTCTATTACATGGATGCAACATAATTTTTAATCAGATACCCTATTATTATACTATTACTTATTTTCAATTTTCCACTTACATAATAAGTCTGATGATAAGAGATAATAAAACATATTTTTAATTTTGGAAAAATATACACATGCATATGAAAAGGAAATGGAATATAATAAAATGGTTTTTAATTTCCTTGGTGAGATAAGATTGCTCAGAAGTTGATCATTGTTAGAACCAGATGTTGGGTATAGAAAGATTTATTATATGAGTCTTCTACTTTTGTATACATTTGAATTTTATCATTATTTTTAAATAGGTCTGATTAGTAGTTAGGCTACATAAATTGGGGAGAGAGAAGGTGAACTGTGATTGTGGAGCTCAGAATCAAAAGTCATCAGGCTATAGAAATACCTAAAGTTAGGTAGATGTTGTTATCAAGTGGCAGGAAAATAACTGTACATCTTTGCTTCAACTGGATTTGAAAATTAGCCCTTCAGAAATTCAGAATTTAGAAGGAACTGAATTTGGACACTTTTGTGGAAAGAATATGTCCTGGCACACAGAGTATCATATCTGTGGCAAGGACAGCCTGGGTCTCAGAGTCTGTTATTACTTTCATAACTTTGGTCTGCTCTGGGGTTTTAGAGATGAGCCATTTAATTTCCTGACTTCCAGTTCTTTCATTCTCAACTCCTTGTCTCTTTGTCTTAGAAGTAGGAATTCCTAGAGTCCTTTTCAGGAAAGTGTTGTTAGTTCTCTGAAGAGCTGGGCTCACACCCAGGAAACCAAACCATATTAGGAATTACACTAATTGAAAATAAGCCCCTGAGGTCTTGGCGAATTAACAACTACTTCTTGGCTGGTGCAGGTGGCCTCTCTTTGTACAACAGGTGGTCCCACTGAAATTGCATGCTAATTGAGCTTATGGAAATCTAACGATGTGTTAATGGTTCTTTGGAAGAAATTTAAAGTTAACAGTCGTCTAACATATTTTTATTGCAATGAATTATATACTTCATCCTGATTTTCCTCTTTTGTAAATTTGAATATGAAATATGGCACATCAGGAATATGTATATGGAGCTGGCTTTGGGGGAACAACATCTCAACAGTACCAAGACACCTCTACCTTGACTCTTCAAGGTAGTCCTAGAGAGTGAGTCACAGGTACAATCCTGACATTCAGGTAAAGTCTGAGAGATAGTGATAGTGTGAATGATGGTTTTTTTTTGAGCCAGAAAGACTTAGGTCTTCATTCTTTCTCTGCCCCTCATTAGATAGGTTAAGAGTATATGAAGAATAATTCCCTTTTCATCTGAAAACAGCTGGATCTCATCATTCTCACCTGTAACTCATTCTAATAATATTTTCCTTTGAAAAATATTGTGAATATTAATAAAAATATTCTCCATAGTCAGTGCTTTATGAGTGGTAGACATTAGGATCTTATGGTATTTTGTGAATTTTTATTTGATGATGATGATGATGATGATGATGATGATAATGATGGTGATGATGATGATTTGGTACTGGGATTGAACCCAGGCATATTCTACCTCTGAGCTATAACCCCAGACCTTTTGAAATTTTTTTGTAATAGGGCCTCACTAAGTTGCTGAGACTGGCCTTGAACCTGCAATCCTGCTGTCTCAGCCTCCCAAGTACTGGAATAACAGGCATGTGCCAATCACTCCTAGCTTTTTGTGCATTTTTAACAAAGTAAGCTGATTTGATAATGTAATTATTAATGCAATTATACTTGTTACGTTACTTGATAGTGTAATCAATGATTCATTTTTGTCATTAATTACTAGATCTGAAAACTGAGAACTCATGGTTCAGTACTCTGAGTTTCCTACATCCAGAGAGATAGTTGCCCAAGCAAAGTCATATAACTAGTTCAGATTTAGATTCAAACAGCATTTATTAAATAGCCACTGTTCTTATACATGCATATAGCAATGTCATTACTAATAAACATTTATGAGTAGAAACCCAGTACTAAGTTTTATACTTTAATGATATTACTGTTTACTCCAGAACCTCTGGAAGTATGCTGTGTCTTTATTCCCATTTTATTCTTCCCTCAAAGTAAAGGTTTGAGCATAAGCCTTATTCTCCAAGGTCATGATATAGTAAGAGACCAAACCCTGGGGCTATTTGTTATCTAAGCTCATGTTCCTTGTGGGTTGTCTCTCCTTTTTTGAATGACTCTGAATCTTTCTTCTGAGATGCTCATCAAATTTTCCATCCAGTAGGAGGCCTAAAATATAATATGCATAGTGTAGGGAAAAAAGCTCACTGGCCCAGGACTCATATTATTTCATTCAAATATTAAGTTCTCCATCTAGTAACTGTATGGTTTTACAGTAAGTTTATTAGCTTCTCAGTTTATACTTTTTAAAAAGCTTTACCTTAATCTAAATTATTGTTGTTCAAAGGGAATTACAGAAAAATCATATCAAAGTGCTAAAATTGATTATATATGGCTCACAGGGTTATGGAGGTTTTTTATATGCATGCTATTTAATAATGTATAAAATTGTCAGCTTTTGAATTATTATGTGCATTGAAATAAGATTATAGATAATCCTGAGCGCCAGTTTATTTATTTATTTATTTATTTATTTATTTATTTATTTATGATACTGGGGATTAAACCCAGGGACATTTTGCATCTGAGCTAGAACCCCTGTCTATTTTTATTTTATTTTATTTTATTTTATTTTATTTTATTTTATTTTATTTTATATTTTTTATTTTTGCAGTACTAGGGATTGAACTCAGGGGAATTCCACCTCCGAGCTACACCCCCAGCCCTATTTTATAGTCTTTATTTTGAAATAGGGTCTCACTAAGTTGCGGAGGGCTTCATTAATTAGCTGAGGGTGGCCAGGAACCTGCGATCCTCCTGTCTCAGCCTCCAAAGTACTGGGATTACAAGCATACACCACCACGCCTGGCCTATTTTTATTTTAGAAACAGAGACTCTATATGTTGTGGAGGGCCTCACTAAGTTGCTAAGGCTGGCCATGAACCTGTGATCCTCCTGTCTCAGACTCACAAGTATTCGGATTACAGGCCTGCGCCTCCACACCCAGCTTGAGAGCCAGTTATATATTTCACAAACATGATTTAAAGAGAACTCAAATGTACTCATAATCAAGATATAAGTATCTAAACATTGATAAATCTCACTGTTTCCAACCTAAAAAACATCATGAGATAATTTTTTATACTTTTATTGGTGCATTGCAATTATAAATCATAGGGTTATGGAGTTTTAAGAAAGATAACACTTTTTTTCTATTTCTTAAATCTCTGCAATCTTATTACTTTTTAAAAATAACTGCTAAATTAATTGCACATTGTAAGCTACTATACTATGTATGTTTTCACTGCGGTGTCATGAGTAGCTGGGACAGAATTGGTGCTCAGTAGACACAAGTTGACAAAATGAATGGATGGTGAACTGTGCTTTCTTTGTTTTTTTTTTTTTTGCGGTACCGGGGATTGAACTCAGGGGCATTCTACCTCTGCGCTACACCCCCGGCCCTATTTTTTTATACTTTATTTTGAAACCGGGTCTCATGAAGTTGCGGAGGGCCTCACTAGGTAGAGAGAGAGAGAGAGACAGAGAGAGCGCTGAGGCTGACCACGAACCCGGATCCTCCCGTCTCCGCCTCCCAAAGTACTGGGATTACAAGCGTGCGCTACCACGCCCGGCGTGAACCGTGTTTTCTTAAATAATTTGTTTTTTTTTTCTTTAATCACCTTTTAACATGAAGAAACTTTATTATTCTCACCATTTGGCATGAGAAAACTGTGGCTCAAAGTGATTGAGTAACCTATCTGAAATCCAATGGTTAAGTGAAGTGTTACTTTTCAAACCATTGTGTTTGACACCAAAGCCTGCTCTATTATTATGACACTGGAGGTATATATATTTTTTTAATACAGGAAACTTAGTATTTCTGACAGCTTAACCTGAATTCTTCAGGAAGGTAGGTAATGTCCATTGGAACCAGATTATGTGGTAAACCGCTGAGCAGCCTCTGGGTTCAGGCCTCTGCCCTGTCCTACTTCAGAGATGTTGCTGTTGAAAAGAGCATTCTGGAAACTTCTGTGAAACTGGAAAATGTCAACCAGGATGAAACCTAATTTCTCTGCCTACTTTCTTTACTTCCAAAATGTATCCAGTCACTTTTAGAAATTCAGAAAAAAAGAAAAATAGCTAGTAAGTTTTCTTCCTTTTCCAAACTGGCATCTTTCTATAGCAGTGGAAGACTGCAGAGCTAGCAGGCCTCCAGCTACTGCCTTGCTAATTGGTTGTGCTGTGTTCTGGACTCTCATTGGCTTTTACACTAAGGCATAAGAACAAGCCCCAGATGGTTCCTCTAAAACTAACCTTTGTGCTCCAGGCATTGGCCAGCCCATCTGGCCTTTTTTGCATATTAATGTATTTTTCACCTGAGCCCTTGAAGTCAGAAATAGAAATGTACTTGTTTCATGGGTTCCTTTGTCGCCGAGAAATAAATCATCAAAGACCAAGCAGTGTCCTTTCCCAAAGACAGCAATTCTCACCTGCTAATGACTGTGCTATCCCCCTTGTCTTGTAGAGCTGAGAAAATTCTGGAAGAGATTTATTAGACCATATTTTAGAATCCTTCATTTTCATTCTTCATGTCAACTTCTCTTATTTTCCACTTTCCTTAGCCTTATTTTCACCAAGATGCATTAAATCTTTTGAATTACAGACAATCTTTGGTTTGGGATGGTTTGATGTATGATTTTTTGAGTTTATGATGGCACGTGATAAGCATTCATCAGAAACTATACTTTTTTTGAATTTTGATCTTATTCTGGGATTGCAATATCCAGTGTGATACTCTCTCTTAATGCTGAGCAGTGACAGGGACCCACAGCCTCCAGTGAAGCACATGATCTCAATACATTGCAGTATACTGTGTTGCTCAGCTATGATGTTTGATAGGTTATGTGTAGTCAATGCATTCTTAACTAACAATATTTTCAGTTAACAATGAACTTATCAAAATGTAAGTTGAGGAGCATCTCCATTTGCCTTAGTGGAGAGTTGCTACAGGAAACAATATTCATAATAGTTTTTGTCTATCAAATACCACTAATCCTGTAAAGTACCCCCATTTTATGTACAATTATACTGTGTCTAAGAGACAGGAAATGACTTTCCCACTTAACATACAGCCATATATTTACAGTCATGTACTTTATAATGATGATTCCATCAATGACAGTCCAAATACAATAGTGGTCCCATAAAATTGTAATGAAGCTGAAAAATTCCTATCACCCAGTGACATCGGAGCTGTTGTAACATTGTCACATAACACACTTCTCATGTGTTTGTGGTGCTGCTGGCATAACCAACCCTACTGTGTCACCTATCATATAAAGATATAGCATGCACAAGTTCATACAGCACATAACACTTGATAATGAAAATAAATGATTATATTACTTTATATGTTTACTATAGTATAACTTTTTATCATTATTTTAGACAGAACTCCTACTTACAAAAAAGCTTATAATAGTATGCCCTGTTAGGGCAGCAGCCCCATTTATTTCATATTTAGTGCCTCTTGTGATTACATCATTTTCTTTTTTACATGAGTTAATCTTGGGTTTTTTTCACAGTGGCCTAATGAATAATATGTGTATAAATAATTTTATATAATCATTATATATTTGTATATGTAATATGTGTGCATATATATAAAATGTAGCCTGAGTACATAGTAGGTTATACTATTTAGTTTTGGGTAAACACACTCTATGATGTTTATGCAATAACAAAATTGCCTAATGATGCATTTCCCAGAATACAACCCTGTCATCAAACAACACATGACAGTACACACACACATACACACACACACACACACACACACACACACACGGCAGATCCAGAGTATGAACCCTGTTCCATTATCAAATGTATGCTTAATTTTTTAACTATGCCAAATTCTGTTATTAAATCCAGATTAGAAGGGGATCCAAGATAGTGGAGTCGAAGTGAGCAGCACCTTCCAGATTCTCTGCAGTTCAGAATTGAATTGGCTGCAGAACAGCTACTCAGTGAAGTGGGCGACAGAGGGAATTCACTGAAGTTCTATATTGAAGACTTGGAGATGCCCGGAAGTTCTGGTCTTTGGAATAAAGTAAGAGTGTGTCAGCACGAAGCCTGCAGCAACAGCCCCGGGGTGTGGCACAGGAGAGGGGTAACACAAAGTGAAAGAGAGGAGGGGGACATAGTGGACAAATTTGTCATGGAAAAGGTTGTAGAAGAGAAAGGTAGTCTGAACTTAGCTGATCCAGGAGTGGCCCCATGGGCTGTTGCTTTGGGAGTGCTATGTCTGTGTGTGATTGCTCTTAGGGACTGGTCCTTGGAAGGCCAGAGTCATGGGCAGGGGAGCAAGAAGGATCTTCCATGTCCCCTTCATCCAGGGTGGTTGGTTGTCCTGTCTTCTGAGTGGGATTCTAAAGAAGGAGCACATGGGATGCAGATGTACAATAGAGATCAGTAATAAAGAGAAAATAATTATGATATGAAATATATACAATCTCTGGGAAATATTAAAATAGCTCATTTAAAATTGATAATTCTAGGCTAATGGCATAAGGGGAAAGAAAAAAAAAACCTGTTCAGTGGAATAATACCAGAAAATATGCCAAATCAGGAATAAATTGGAAACTTGGGTATCAGAGGCACTTAGAACCCCAAATAGTCATGGTCAGAAAGAAAGGAACCTTTTTGCAATATATTATATTTAAAATGCAAAATTCAGAATAAAGAAAGAATATCAAAATCTGCAAGAAAGAAATTCCAAGTCACTTATAATGGCAAACCCGTTATAATAGCATATATGTCAGCAGAAACTCTAAAGGTTAGGAAAGTATGGAAAGGTGTATTTCAAGTCCTGAAAGAAATAACTACCAACCTAGATTGCTATGCCCAGCAAAGCTATTCTTCAGAATCAATAGAGACCTTTCAAGGTAAGCATAAACTAAAGGAATACATGCCCACTAAGCGACATTGCAGAAGATACTTAAGGGAATCCTATACACTGAAGAGGAAGATAAACACAACCACAAGAGCAAGGGAAAGCATAAATCTCACTAGAAGAGTAGATAATCAAATGACAATTAGGGAAGAATCATATATTAGAGAAATAACAAAATGACAGGAATTAATTTATACCTTTCAATAATAATCCTGTATGTAAATGGTCTTAATTCTCTAATTAAAAAACACAGACTGGCATATTAGATTAAAACACAAGACCCAACCATATGTTACCTGTAAGAAACACATCTCACCTGCAAAGACATAGGCAGACGAAAGTGAAAGAATAGAAAATGATATACTATGTAATGGAATCAAAAAGCAAGCAGAAGTAGCTATACCCATAGTCAACAAAGGAGACTTTGAAACATACTGAGAAGGGATAAAGAAGTTTATTAAGTATTGGTAAAGGGAAAAATCCACAAAGATGATATAATGATTGTAAATATATATGTACTGAATGTTGTGCACTTGATTCCATAAGGCAACCACTACTCAACATAAAAGGACAGATAAGCCCTAAAAATAATAGTGGGTGATTATAATACTCCAATCTCACAAATATATTTTAATACAAAACTCAAACAAACATCAAAGTTAAACTACACTATGGATCATATTGACTTAATAGACATATATAAAATATTCCATCTAACAACAGCAGAATGCACATTTTTTTCAGCAGCTCATAGTATTTTTTCCAAAACAGATCACATCTTGGGCCATAAAACAAGTCTTAACAAATAAATTTTTAAAAAAATAATTTCTTTCATCTTCAGAGATCACAATAGAATAAACTTGTGAAACTACACAAACACATGGAGATTAAACATTGTACTTTTGAATGAATGGGTCATTGAAGAAATCCTGAGGGGGAATTAAAGATTCCTAGAATCAAATGGAAATGGAAACACAACATGCCGGTATCTATAGGAATCAGTGAAGGTAATTCAAAGAGGGAACATACCAGAATCTGTGGGGTACAGTGAAGGCCATTTTAAGAGGGGAGTTTATAGCTCTGAATGTCTGTAAAAATATAAAAAATGCACAACCTAATAATGTATCTCAAGATCTTAGAAAAATATAAATAAACAAAACACTAAACCAATAGAAGAAAGGAAATAATAATATATCAAAGTTAAAATTAATGAAATAGAGAATAAGAAATAATACAAAGAGTAAGTGAAATAGAGTTATTTCTTTGAATAGATAAATATGATTAAAAGACACTTAGTCAAACTAGCCAAAAGAAAGAGAAATAAGAAGCAAATTAATACAATTAGAGAAGGAAAGGGGATTTATTAATTGATATCACTAACATACAGAGGATCATTAGGGACTATATTGTAAACTTATAATACAATAAAAAGGAAACTCAGAAGAAATGGATAAATTTTTAGACACATACAAACTACCAAAATGGAATCAGGAGGATAAAAAGCCTAAGCTGACCAACAATAATCATTGAGATTGAAAAAGTAATAAAAACTTTCCCCAAAACAACAATAAAAATCCCAGAGTCATGACTGAATTTTACCAAATATTTAAAGAAGAACTAACATCAATGCTTCTCAAACTATTCCATGAAATGTAAAGTGGAGAAATGCTTCCAAACTCATGTTATAAAGCCAGTATTACTCTGATACCAAAACCAGATAAGGGCACTACAAAAAAAGAAAATCACAGACCAATATGCTTGAACATAGACAATAAAATCTGCAATAAAGTACTGTCAAATCAAATTCAGCAGCACATTTAAGAGATCATACACCATAATCAAGTTGGTTTCATTCCATGAGTGCAAAGATGGTTCAAATATGCAAATCAATATACACAATACACCACGTAAATATAACCAAGGACAAAAATCACACAATCATTTCAATAGATGCAGAAAAATCCTTTGAAGGAATTCAACATTGATTTATAATAAAATCTCTGAAGAAACTATGTATAGAAGCATATTACCTAACCATAATAAATGATATACATGAAAACCCATTGCCAACATCACACTAACTGGAATAAAGGGCAAGCATTTCCTCTAAAATCAGGTATGTAAGAATGTCCATTTTCACCACTTCTATTCAATACAGTGCTTGGAATGTTAGCCAGAAGAGTTAAAAAAGAAAAAGAAATTAAAGGGATACAAATAGGCAAGGAAGCAGTCAAATTATACCTACCTGCAAATGATATGATCCTATACTTAGAGGACCCAAAAGACTTAAAATACGTATGTCTGATAAACAAATTTAGCAAAGAAGCAGCATGCAAAATCAACATATAGCTGGGCATGGTGGCGCACACTTGTAATCCCAGTACTTGGGAAAATGAGACTAGAGGATCCAGGTTCACGGCCAGCCTCAGCTACTTAGTGAGGCCCTCTGCAACTTAGCAAGACCCTGTTTCAAAATAAAGAATGAATAAAAAATAGGGCTGGGTGTGTAGCTTGGAGGTAGGATGGCCCTGGGTTCAATCCCCAGTACCTCAAAAAAAATCAACATATAAAAATCAATATCTTTTCTATCTACTAATAAGAAACCTGCAGAGAAAGAAGTCAGGAAAGCAATTCCATTCACAATAGCCTTTAAATAACCTGGGAATAAACCTAACCAAGGAGGTGAAATACATCTACTATGAAAATTACAGAACATGGAAGAAAGAAATTGAAGACACTAGAAAATAGAAAGACCTGTTAAGTTTATGTATAGACAGAATTGAAATGACCTTGTTACTGAAGGCAATCTGTAGACTCAATGCAATCTCCAACAAATTACCAATACCATTCTTCACAAAATTAAGAAAAATAATCCTAAAATTCATATGGAGGTAAAAATGACCCAAATTGACAAAACAATTCTGACCAAAAACAGAAATACCAGATGCATCATAATATCCAATATTAAAAAGTACTTCAGAGCCATCATAACAAAAATTGCATGGTACAGGCATAAAAACACACATGTAGACTAATGTAATAGAATAGAGGACGCAGAGGCAAACCCACACAGTCACAGCCATTTGATTACTTATAAAGGTGCAAAAAACGTTGGAGAAATGACAGCCTGTTTAACCAAGGGTGCTGAAAAAACTAGATATCCATATGTGAAAGACTGCAAATCCTTAACTATTACCTTGTACAAGACTCAACTCAAAATGGACCAAAACCCTAAATGTAAGACCTAAAACTTTGAAACTGCTAGAATTAAACAGGGAAAACACTTCAGGACATAGGTACAGGCAAGGATTTCCTGAATAGGAACCTGATAGCCCAGGAAGTAATAGCAAGAATCTAAAAATGAGATTGCATCAAAGTAAAGAACTTCTGGAGGCCTCGGCATCACCTCGGCGGCTTCTGCGCCCGCCCCTGGTCTTAGCATCACCCCGGCAGGCCCTGCGCCCGCCCCAGGCCTCGGCGTCACCTCGGTGGCCTCTGCACCAGACCTCAGCATCCCCCCGCATCACCCCAGCAGCCTCTGTGCCTGCCCTGGACCTCGGCGTCCCCCCGCATCACCGGGCCCTCCACGCCCAGCCTCAGATCCCTGCAACCTCCTGCGCATCCGAGGCGGCCTTCAGTCCCCTGCCTTGGACTCCCGCGCAGCCACCCGAGACCCAGAGCCTGCACCCCTCTCGCCCAAGCGGGAGCCTCTGCGCCATGCTTCAGAGCCTGGAAAACATCCAGCGCCACCACCCAAGACCCGCGCGACTCTCTGGGCTGTCTCTGAGTCAGGGCATGCCCTGGCACTGCCACATGAGATCTAGGAGCACACTGTCCCCCCTGGGACCCACGCGCAATACTCCCTGCCGCACCTCAGAGCCTGTGCACCCCTAGGTGCCACTACTTGATACCTGGAGCCTGCACCTCCCACGGGCCCATTCGAAATTCTCAGCACAGCGCATCAGAGCCCAGGCACCCTCTGGCAAAACTGCCTGAGACCCGGAGCACACATGTATACCTAGGGGCCCGGGCAACCCCCAGCACCCGTGCCTCAGAAACAGGGCACCTTCCAGCACTGTCACCTGTGCCTCAGTCAGTGCCTGCACACAACACCGCACATTGAAGTGCTCCTCATGTGCCAACACCCAAGCTCTGGACCCTACATACCCCTCCACACACAATACCACGCCCCAGCCAACCAGACAAGAGGGATCCACAGCCTGCAGCATACTGACCCAATTGGGACTACAGGAACCATCAAGAGGTCTCATACACAGAAAGGAAGATGATGCGGAGGCAACAGACACACAAAATGGAAAACACCAAAAATACAAGAATGAAGAACAGTGAGGAAACAAGAAACACCCACAATGTATCAACAAGTGAGATCACTGACTCTGACCTGCAGGAAATGCAAGACAGAGAATTCCGAATTTTGATCTTCAGAATGATGAAAGGCCTCAAAGAAAGCATATAGGAGATGAAGGAGGAAGTTGAGGCTCTAAGGAAGAATGAGAAAGAAACTCTGAACGAAATGAAGGGATCAATAAACGAATGAAAGACTGCAATAGAAACCAACTCTAGTAGGCTCGACCACATGGAAAATAGGGTATCACTCCTCAAGACGCTCATTCAAAACTGAGAACACAGTCAATTATATACAGAAGATATTACAACACACCCTGGCCATTCAAGAAATACAGAACAATGCAAGACGTCCTAATCTAAGGATAAAAGGCATTGAAAAAGGTTTAGTAGCACAGACCAAGGGTATAAGAAACCTCTTCAAAGAAATAATTTCAGATAATTTTCCGAACATAGCGAAAGATTTGGATATACACATACAGGAGACATATAGAATACCATTTAAGACAGGACCAAAGAAGGACCTCCCCTCACCACGTAATAATTAAAATGACTAACATAGAGGCCAAAGAAAGAATCCTAAAAGCAGCAAGAACAAAAGAATGGGTGACATAAAGGGGCACACAATAAAAATCACCTCAGACTTCTCAACCCAAGTCAGGAATGCCAGGAGGGATTGGTATGAAGTACTCTGGACCCTGGAAGAAAACAACTTCCAACCAAGACTGAATATCCAGTGAAGCTATCATTAAAAATTGATGGAGAAATAAAAATGTTCCATGATAAACAAACATTTAAAGAATTTATGAGGACCGAGCCAACACTAGAGAAAATCCTAAAAGAAATAAGCCACAAAAAAGGAAAAACAAGCAATTTTCAGAATCACAGGAGAGGTGAACTCCACCAGGTAGTCAACTAAACAAGGAGATTTGTCACTACAGCAAATAGAAAATAAAACTCAAAATGATAGGTAACAAAAATCATATCTCTATAATAACATTGAATGTCAGAGGACTCAACTCCCCAATTAAAAGGCACAGACTGGTTATGTGGATCAAAAAGCATAACCCAACTATATGCTGTCTACAAGAAACTCACTTCTAGCCAAAGATACTCATACGCTGAAGAAAAAGGATGGACAAAGATATACCATTCAAATGGAGATCGAAAGCAAGCAGGTGTAGCAATGCTTATATCAGACAAAACAGAGTTTAAGCTAAAACACATCAGAAGAGACAAAGAGGGTCACTTCTTATTAATAAAAGGAACAATCCAACAAGAAGATATAAAAATAATAAACATTTACGCCCCAAACGTGGGTGCACCCACATTCATAAAACAAAGTCTTCGGGACATCAGGTCCCAAGTAGACCAAAACACAATAATATTGGGAGACTTCAACACACCACTCACATCACCAGATCAATCCTCCGGACAAAAGATGAATAGATTGCTCAGACCTAAAGAAAACTATTGACCAAATGGATCTAATGGACACGTACAGATTATTTCAACCAACAACACCTGAATACATTTTTCTCAGCTGCCCACAGAACATTCTTCAAAATAGACCACACACTGGGTCACAAAGCAAGCACCAGCAAATTCAAAACATGTGATATAATTTCCTGCATCTTCTCAGATTACAATGGATTGAAACTGGAAATTAACAACTGGAAGACAAAAAGTAATCACATAAGTACATGGAGACTGAATGATACACTTCTGAATGAGGAATGGATCAGGAAAGAAATAAGGGGAGAAATAAAAAAAAATTCCTAGAATTAAATGAAAATAGAGACACAACATATCAAAATCTGTGGGACACCTTGAAAGCAGTGTTAAGAGGAAAATTTATAGCACTCAGTGCCCACATAAGAAAAACAGAAAACATCCAAGTAAATAACCTAATGACACATCTCAAGGATCTTGAAAAACAGGAACAATCGCAGCCCAAAGCCAGTAGAAGGCAGGAGATAACTAAAATCAGAGCAGAAATTAATCAAATAGAAAATAAAAAAAAAATACAAAGAATCAACAAAACAAGAAGCTGGTTCTTTGAGAAGATTAACAAGATTGACAAACCGCTAGCTAACCTAACCAAAAGAAGGAGAGAATCAAGATAAATTACAAAAATCAGAAATGAAAAAGGGGATATCACCACAGATAGAAATCCAGAGGATCACAAGAAACTACTTTGAAAACTTATATTCCAATAAAATGGAAAACATGGAAGAGGTTGAAAGATTTCTAGATACATACAACCTACCTAAATTGAACCAAGAGGATACAGAAAAACTGAATCAACCAATAGCAAGCACAGAGATAGAAACAGCAATAAAAAGTCTTCCATCAAAGAAAAGCCCAGGTCCAGATGGTTTTCCAGCCAAATTTTACAAAACCTTCACAGACGAACTAAAACCAATACTTCCCAAGCTATTCCATGGAATTGAAAGAGATGGAATTCTTCCAAACTCTTTTTATGAGGCCAACATCACCTTAATACCAAAGACAAATAAAGATACCTCAAGAAAAGAAAATTACAGAGCAATATCACTAATGAACATAAACACAAAAATTCTAAATAAAATACTAGCCACACGCATTCAAAACCATATTGAGAAAATCGTACACCATGACCAAGTTGGTTTCATCCCAGGAAAGCAAGGCTGGTTCAACATACGCAAAACATTACATGTTATCCACCACATAAACTGAACTAAAAACAAAAATCACATGATCATTTCAATAGATGTGGAAAAAGCATTTGACAAAATTCAACACCCATTCATGTTAAGAACTCTACAGAAAATTGGAATAGAAGGAACATACCTCAACATAATTAAGTCAATATATAATAAACCCAAAGCCAACATCATATTGAATGGGGAAAAATTGCCAGAATTCCCCTTAAAATCAGGAACAAGACAAGGATGCCCACTATCGCCACTCCTTTTCAACATAGTCCTTAAAACTCTAGCCAGAGCAATAAGACAAGAGAAGGATATCAAAGGAAATCAAATAGCAAAAGAAGAACTAAAATTATCTTTATTTGCAGATGATATGATCCTATACCCAGAAGACCCAAAGAACTCAACCAAAAGTCTACTAGAACTGATTAACAAATTCAGCAAAGTAGCAGGATACAAGATCAACCTAAAAAAGTCAGTAGCTTTCATATATGGCAACCATGAATCTACTGAGAAAGAAATCCAGAAAACAATTCCATTCACAATAACTTCAAAACCAATCAAATATCTAGGAATAAACTTAACCAAAGAGGTAAATGACCTCTATAATGAAAACTATAGAACACTGAAGAAAGAAATCAAAGAAGATCTTAGAAGATGGAAAGATCTCCCCTGCTCTTGGATAGGCAGACTAAATATCAAAATGGCCATCCTGCCAAAAATGATCTACAGAGTCAATGAAATCCCTATCAAAATACCAATATCATTTTTCACTGAAAAATGATGATTTTTCATAGAAAAATCAGTCATTAGTTTCATATGGAGAAACAAAAGACCAGAATGGCCAAAGCAATTCTCAGCAATAAGAACCATGCAGGAGGCATCACAATTCCTGACTTCAAATATACTACATAGCTATAAAATAAAATCAGCATGGTACTGGCACAAAATCAGACCATCAGTGGTACAGAATAGAAGATACAGAAACAAGTCCACAAACTTATAGTCAATTGATTTTCGACAAAGGTGCCAAACACATACATTGGAAAAAGGACAGTCTTTTCAACAAATGGTGCTGGGAAAATTGGTTATTTACCTGTCGAAACATGGAGCTGAATCCTTACCTCTCACCCTGCACAAGAGTCAACTCGAGATGGATCAAAGACTTGGAAGTTAGACCAGAGACCATGAAATTATTAGAAGAAGCCATAAGTCCAACACTCCATCATATAGGCACAGGTAGAAACTTCCTCAACAAGACCTCCAAAGCACAGGATATTAAAACGAGAATTAATAAGTAAGATAGCATTAAACTACAAAGCTTCTGCTCATCAAAGGAAATCATCAAGAGCTTAAAGAGAAAGCCTATGGAATAGGAGAAGATCTTTGCAAGCTATCCCTCTGACAGAGGTCTAATATCTAGGATATATAAAGAAATTAAAAGACTTTACACTAAGAAAACAAACAATCTGATCAAGAAATGGGCAACTGAAATGAATAGGTACTTCACGAAAGAAGAGATACAAATGGCCAATATATACATGGAAAAATGTTCAACATCATTAGCAATCAGGGAGATGCAAATCAAAACTACTCTAAGATTTCATCTGACCCCAATTAGAATGGCAAGCATTAAGAAGTCAAACAAAAACAAATGTTGGCGAGGATGTGGGGAAATTGGGACTCTTCTACACTGTTGGTGGGATTGCAAACTATTTCAACCACTATGGAGATCAGTGTGGAGATTCCTCAGAAAATTGGGAATGGATCCACCATATGATCCAGCTATACTCACTACTGGGTATAATATCAAAGGGACTGAAACTAGAAAACAACAGTAATATATGCATACCCATGTTCATAGCAGCACAATTCACAGTGGCCAAATTATGGAACCAACCTTGATGTCCATCAACAGATGAATGGATTACAAAATGATGGGAAATACACACAATGGAATTCTACTCAGCAATAAAGAAGAACAAAATAACAGCATTTGCAAGAAAATGGAAAGATCTGGAGAACATTATGTTAAGTGAGATTAGCCAATTACCAAAAAAGAAGGGACATATGTTTTCATTAATATGAGCAACCTAGGGAGTAGTGGGGACATAAAAGGGACTCCAATGACAACGGGGAACCCTCAGTGGTGCAAGGGAAGGGCAAGAAAGAAGTGAATCTATGGAATTACTATCATAAACAATGTGTACATATGAGATTATACGAACATCATTCTCAGTGCTACATGTAGGGGGGGAGGGACACTAAGAGCTGTGTGCATGTATGTTAACACCAAACTGATACTCATTGTGATGTGAGACTACAATGCACCAATAAAACATATTAAAAAAAGAAGTATTAAAAAAAAGAACTTCTGTACAGTAAAAGAAACAATTAAGAGTGAAGAGGTAGCCTACAAAAAGGGAGAAAATCTTTACCAGCTACTTTTCTAGCAGAGGATTAATATCCCAAATGTATAAAAAACTTAAAAAAAACTCAGCATACACACATGCACACATACAAAAATAAACAAACAAAAAACAAGTAACCTATCTAACAAATGGGCAAATGAGCTGAATAGATACAGAACTAAATTGAGATTCCATCTCACCCCAGTCAGAATGGCAATCATGATGAATACAAAAAACAAAACAAAACAAAACAAAACAAGCAAACAAACAAAAACAATAAATGCTGATGAGGGTGCAGGGAAAATGGAATCCTTATACACTATTGGTGGGAATGTTAATTAGTACAGACACTGCAAATGTGTATGGATGTTCCTCAAGAAACCAAATACAGAACTACTATATGATCCAGCTATATATACCACTCATAAGCATATGCCCACAGGAATAAAAATCAGTATACTTTAGATATACCTCCATACTCATGCCATGCTAGATATGACTAAGTATGACTTGATATTTTATTCATCTTTGAACCCACCTGTGCCTTGCAGAAAGGAGAATCACCTGGAATACTGAAAAGAGTGGAATAATGGGGCATTATGGGTATATGCATCTTAACTCCTCCAAATACCCAGGGGATCGCCAGTGGAATTAAAAACTAAAAAAAAAGCATCAACATAGAAACCACAGAAGGATTACATTGGAAGTAAAAACAAACAAGAACCAACCAGCCAAACACAGAACACATATTCCAGTCCAATAAAATGACTTGAAAATTTGCCGTGTTTCCCATGCTCTAAAACTCATTACATTATGTAAGAATTGTTTATTCCTTGAGTATTTCAACTTTTTCTTAGTGTTACGTGAAAAAGTTTGTATCGTTCGGTCAGAAATCTCTAAAGCTTTTGGTCACTCATTAAGAGTAAAGAGTTTTGAAGCATTTATCCCAACATATAGATATTCAATATATAAATTTTGGATCAAGTCCCAGCCTGCATTGATCCTCCAGGGATAGAACTGCCACTGAGCATATATTAAATATTAAAGCACACATTTTCCCTGTTCTTTTACATACAAATACACATAGTCGTTCTAGTTTTTCTGCATATCCTGTTGATTTATCTAGTGTGCCCTTACATTGTTTACATATTAATATTACCCCTAGGCTTAATTAATCTGCATTTTCCTCCACCAATTGTCAGTATACCCCCACCTGACTATCATTTAACAGTTGCAAAACTCATACTACATCAATAAAGTTGAAGATCCATCCTCCGAGGATACCGATGAATCCAGAGATATGATGCAGGGAAATTGTTTTTGTGGAGTAATTGCTAATATCTAACCATCCAAGACTAGTTATTAAAAGCCTCTTCTGGCTGAGTTTACTGGTTTACACCCGTAACCACAGTTCTTGGGAGGCTGAGATAGGAGGATCACAGGACAGCCAGGTCTCTAGTGAGACCCTGTTTTAAAAGTAAAAAATAAAAAAGGGTTGGGGTGTAGCTCAGAGGTAGAATGCTCCTGGGTTTAATCTTCAGTGCCAAATAATAATAATAATAATAATAATAATAATGAATAAAAGTCATTTCTGTTCTGTTGAGCTTTTCTAAGTCTAAATGGAGACCACTGTTCGAAGACTAATCATCTGCTCTCCTTGTTTGTCTCAGGAATTTGTTGTAAACGATGCAATGAATAAACACACTAAAGAAAAAGCATGATTTTTTTGTAGGTTCATATAGCAGTCCATAAAAAAAACATATACTTGGCTAGCAGTAAAATCTATCAAAGTTTTTCAACAGCCCCATATTTTTTACATTCCTTCGCTGCCACCAGCAGATGCCTCTACATATGTTCCTTGATTTTATGGGTGCATTACAATGGCATCAAAGCTGTTGCAACATTGCAGGCACGTTTTTATGGGGAGTGATTTCAGCATCATGCCATCCAGCTGGCCCACCCCGGCCTTCTGTTACTGGAATGGAATGGTGAAGGCACTTAATGAAGGGAATCTAGAGTAAGACAGACAGTGGGTGTCCCGAGATGTATGCATTCCCTCCATGCTAGGAGAGGGGGCTCAGAGATTACCTCCTTTAGCAGCTTACCTGTACAAACCAGCTTCCTTCAAGATGGCAGGAGGGCAAAGTGTCAGAGCATCTTCATTTCTGTGATGAAATAGCCCATGAAGAAGCAATTCATGACCTCCATAATGGCAGTATGATATGTTTATGTGGTTAGGTAGGGTTCTTATATTCCAGTAGGGTGACTGCAATGATTATATCATTGCATGTAATAATTATGTAATTTTACTATTAGAATCAGCATTTGGGCTATACTACAGGAGGAAAGTATTTCCAAGAATATATTTTATTATATTTTATTTGGTGCTGGAGATTGAACCCAGGGCATTCTACCTCTGAGCTATACCCCCAGCCCCCTTTATTTTTTATTTTGAAATGGGGTCTTGCTAAGTTGCTGAGACTGGCCTTGAACCTGTTTAACTTCTGTCTCGGACTCTGAAGTACTAGGATTACATGTCTGGCTCAAAAAGTATTGTATCTAGGGGTCACATTTTTATTTTTCTTTAGACATATATAGCAAACGCTGGGGGATGGTCTTGTCTTTAAGTCCAGAAAGTCCACAGACAATATCGCCTCCCCCAAGACTTGTCTTTGCTATTTGCACAGAGCATTGACTTGATCATGCCTTCTCTCTGCCTTGTGATAAAAAAATGCCTGGCTGAGCACTAAAGGAAGGAGTAGAAAAGAAGAATGCAGAAATATATGTGAGAGAGTACATGATGACTTCTCTGTTGGCATTGAAGATAGAAGCTCATGTTACCACCTTTAAGACTCCAATCAAGGCCTCTTTCAAATGCAATAAGGAGTCGGATACAATGGTACATGCCTGTAATCTCAGTACTTGGTAGGCTGAGACAGGAGGATCGCAGGTTTGAGGGTAGCCTTAGCAACTTAGACGCCCTTCACAACTTAGTGAGACCCTACTTCAAAACAAAAAATAAAATAGGGCTGGGAATGTAGCTCAGAGGTAGAATGCCCATGGGTTCAGTCCCCAGTATCAAGAGTAAATAAATAAATAAAAGAAAAAGGGTTGGAGGTGTAGCTCAGAGATAGAATGCCCCTGAGTACCAAAAAGGGGGGGAGCAGCAAGGAGCCTCCATCAATATTTTTGGGAAAAGTTATACTTTAATGCAAGAATTTGCAAAGCTGCTTTTCAGTCTACACTAGTTTCAATGCAAGGAAAGCCATTCTCTGCAGAGCAATCCTATGTTTCAGTTAACTGGATATCAACTAACTCCTTTGAGCATTAACTAGGCATTCAGTCGTCAATTGTAATGTCGAAGCAGTGCATTTTCCAGCAAGTTTTCTTATTCGACTTCTACTGTCCCAGGTTGTACGCTGCTGAGCTGCTGAGTAACTTGCTGACTTCTTGGTGCAAATCAATCTCGAATACCTTTGTCAGAGAAGAAGCAAAGTACTTATTGATGCTAAAAGGGACCTCAAATATTAGCCGATGCACCCTCATTCCATCTTACAGATGGTAAAGCTGAGGTATAGAGAGATAGAGAAGTGATTTGTTCATGGTACAAAGCAGAGGGGATGACAGGCCAGTCATGAAAATTTGGATGTTTTTTCTACTGCCAGTTTTCAGAGTTGCTTTTAATGTTAGGCTTGGAAGTTCTAGTGAGGTTACCATGTTGGTTGTCACTTCTTGACATGCGTTTCATGCACTTCCATCTTGGAAATATGAGTTTTGTTTTGGGCATATTTTCCAGAAGCAATAATAGATTGGCACTGAGCTCACTGCAATCCTCTTTCCATTATACTTGCTAGACTTGACCATACCTCTTGCAAGGTGGGCGGTTCACTAGATACTCCTGGTGATCTTTCTGTCTTTACTTTTCATTGTTCAGAACATCTGACTTCTTCCCAATAAGAACACAACAATAAGGACAAACATCTTTTTTCATTGCTGTAAATTTCTCTGCTGATTTTTTAGGGGGTGGTACTGGTAATTGAATTCAGGGGTATCCTACCTCTGAACTATAACCCAGTCCTATTTTATTTTTTATTTTGAAACAGGGACTTACTAAGTTAGCGCATGTTGGCCTTGAACCTGAAATCCTCCTTTCTCAGCCTCCCAAGTACTGGGATTATAGGCATGGGCCACCATGCCCAGCTTGGAAAAAATTAGAATTAGAGATTATAGTTGGGAACAGTGGCATATACCAGTATGCCAGTATCCCAGAACTTGGGAGTCTGAGACAGAAGGATTGCAGGTTCAAGGCCAGCCTCAGCAACTTAGCAAGGCCTTTAGCAACCTAGGAAGACCCTGTTTCCAAACAAAAAATGAAAAGGACTGGGGTGTAGCTTGGAGGAAGAATGCCCCTGGGTTCAATCCCCAGTACCACAAAAACAAATAAATAAAAATAAAGAGAGAAGAAGAGAGATATAGAGATACAGAGAGAGATTATGTTGGCTTGCATTTTTCAATAAGATTCCATGGGACAGAAGGAAAAAACAAATTTTCTTGAATTGGTAAAAATAAAGATAATTCAAGAAACATGCTCTGTGCTCACCATTTAAAAATAATATTTTTAATCTTTATGATTGAGTGCTATTTTCCATCTGACAAATGAGAGAAATGAAGCTCAGTGCAGCTGGGTTACCTGCACAAGCTTTCACTGGCAACTAGTAGTAGCACAGCCAGGCTTCCCATTCTTACATCTCTCTTCAAATTCACTTTCTTTCTATTGTACCATGGGGCCAGGCTGCACACTGGGCACATTATCATCATTTGTTATATTTAGTTCTAATAGTAGCTCTCTGAGGCATGTGTTTTAAATCCATTTGATAGGTAAAGAAGCTGAGGCTCAAGAGAGGTTAAATTCTCTATTTAAGGTCGTTCAGCTGAGTGGCAGTACTGAGGTTCCCATTTAAGTTGGCCTGACTCCAGAGTTCTTCCTGTCTGACCTTCTGACCTCTAGTAGTTATGGACTGACCCTATGTAACCACATTCTCAAATCTCAATTATTTGCTTAGGAATTAAGCCTCACTATTATATTTTATTCCAAAGGCAATTAGCTACTCATATTCTCAGAAATGATCTGTGATATCCCTGAGTGGTAGAGAACAGGAACCAAGGGGAGACATAAGGCTCTCTAGCCAGAAAAAATGGCAACCAACAGAAATATGTGACTGAGCGTTCCAGTTTTTTCAAGGGTTGCCATATGGAGAAAGAATTAGCTTTTGTTCTAAATGACTTACTAGATTAGAATCATGACACATGATGAATGTAAGCCACAGGGAAAATATTTGGGGTGAATATAAAAAAGGATTTCTGAAAGTCTCAGCCGTCTAAATATGGAACAGACTGCCTCGGAATGTGACCATCGTGAGGAGGAGTAGGGTGACCACTTGGCAGGGTTTCTGTCGTCAGGATCTGATGACATTTAAGGTCCTCAGGTTTGGATGATTTTCTGACAGGGCTTGGCATTCCTGTGTTCTCGTCCCTGGATGCCTGCCTGCTAGTTACGCAGACTCTGGGATACATTCCCTGGCGGTTGGCACAGGTGGCTTAGAGCTGGGGAGAGCCGGGAGGGGTGGGTCTCTGTCTCAGTCTTCATCAACTCTGGGAGTTTCAATCTACATCACAAAGGGATGATGAACACCTGAACACCGGTGCAGAGTATCATCAAGCAGCTCTATCCAAGTCCTACACAAAGGGAGGAAACGTTTAAAATTTTAAGTGATCCTCCTCATTTATATTTTTTTAGTGTGACAAAAAATTATAAAGAAGAAAGAAACAGTAACTAGGTGTTATTTTGAAAGAGCATAGAGTAGCTAATGCCTCCCTTTGAGTGAGATTACCATTTGCAGCATTGATAGTTTTCTCTTTTATTTGGCAATAACAATGATAGTGATAAGATAATAATGATAATTATTGGGAAATGACTGTATTTTAAGTATCATTCTTCTTGACATCTTACAGGTGAGCAAAGTAAGATGCAAAAAGCTTATATAATAAGGTCATACCCCTAAACAACAGAGTTAGGGTTCAAATCCAGGTCCTTTTGATAATCAGAGTATGGGTTCTTATTTTCTCTTTATTGCTGAAAATTTCCATAATTATGATGCTTCTTCCCCTTTGTATAATAGGGTTTGTTAGTGTTTTTCTGTGGCGGGTTGTATCTTTGTTGATGAGATATTGAACAGGAAGCACAATAGCTCTCTTCTTGGTATTTTGCACCCATGTGAACTGCCCATCAATTGAACACTAACCTTCACTTAGTTACATCTTCTTCTCTTCTTAATTTCTTTATCTTTAACTAAAAGTATGTCTTAGTTTGTGTTCCTTGAAAGCAGAGCCTGAGACACGCACCTGTGCATAAGTTTATTTAATTTGTTTTTAAAGAGGTAAATGTAGGAAGCGTATGTGAAGGAAAATGAGGCAAGGCCAATATCAGGGCAAGGAGGTCACTGCCCTGCCGTGTAGGGAGCAGGGTTCAATTCATTTCAGCCCCCTGGGCAGCATACCAAATACTTCTCAGAATGAAATCTGGGGGACAAGGACACATCCATCCACTCCTGCTCCTATTTGCTGAGGGTTGTCCCCAGGCACGATGTTCAGCAAGCTGACCCTGGAGCAGAGTGTAGAGACCATGCTCGCAACTGACAACACAAAGGGAGCATCAGCTGTCACAGAACCGTCCAGGATAGTTGCAGCTGAAATCAGAGGTGTCCTCAGGGGATAGGATGTAGCACCAGTTAAATCTGCCACACAGAACTACAATAAATGCTCCTTAAAATGTCATTCAATTTAAAATTTATAAACCTATACAACTTTTAGTATGGAGTTATATGCAGTCACTTAATCTAATTCTCCATTTTTCTGTGTAGAAGCTAGGATTTGGAAAAAAAATTACTCAAGCCTCACAGTGAGGAAGTGAGCCTCGTTTAGAGCTGGGTCACTGGGTTCTGGGTCTTAGTACATTGTGCCCCTTTACCTAACGGATGCTATTGTTTGTTTGTTTGTTTATTTGGTACTGGGGATTGAACCCAGGGGCATCCTACCTCCCAGCTACACCCCCAGCACTACTTTCTATTTTGAAATAGAGTCTCACTAAGTTGCTGAGTCTGGCCTCAAACCTGTGATCCTCCTGTCTCAGCCTTCCAAGTACTGAAATTACAAGTGTGCACCACCATGCCTGGCCTAACACATGCTATTCATGCCTCGTTAATGACCACTTCCACCTTGTAGCCTGGAAGTCCTGAAGATGGATATCTCTAGTGGCTTAGTTGAGCACTTGCAAAGTTATTCCAGAAGGGTTTCCTTATCCATGATGCCAATTTCCTCCAGAGACTCCTGAGTGAGAGGGATCAAGAAAGTCACGACGGGTGGGGCAGCTCCTTCCTCGGAACCTGGCAGGTCTCACATAGTTCATCTCTATTCCTCGGAATCCATTCACACTGCCTTTGCCAGCTGCATTTGCATACATCTACTGTGCACAGCAAAGTGACAAGGAAGGATTGCCAGAACATGAAATCCAGTAAGAATTCTGAGTTCCGTCTTGTGAACTAAGGAGCTTGGTAATTAAAGCAGTATTTACAATGCAATAAAGGCAGAGCTAATTACTGGCAAATGAGATCCAGACAATGCTCCTTCCCAGTGAAACTAGACTGGGATCGGCCTTTAATATGAATCCTCCAACTGTCTCCTTTGTTAATTATGATTTTCATAATCCCCTCCTTGGCAATATTTGCCTAATATATTGCTACCCAATAATAAACCCTATAGAGAAACTGAGGTACTAGTGATAGTCCTCAGAACTTCTGTTTGTGCCCTTGGATCCCTAACATAGAAATGAAGACCTGGAGGAGAAGGGGAGGGTGATTGGTAATAACCTTAAGTCAAGATGAAGACATTCTTTTGAATACACATCAAGACTTGATCCTTTGCTACGGTGCATGGGGCTTTATGTTTGATATCTGCTTCCAGTCCACATTCAGGTATGGCCAGTTAGGAGCTGTCTTTTCTACATCTTCACTGTTAAAAATATATCCTGGATTAGAGGCCTTTTTGCATGATGCTGTCACTAATCAGTGTTCTCTAAAGAGAGTTCAATCCCATCCCTGGTCCCAAAATGCTTGAAGTACAAATTATTGATACAGAGGTCAGAATTTTTTTTTTCTGTAAAGAGCCAGAGAGTAAACATTTTCAGTTTTGTGAGGCCACCTTTTATCTCTGTAAAGTATCTTTCTCCTCCTCTTCTTCCTCTTTCTTAACAATCCTTTAAAAATGTAAAGTCTAGAGTGATATATTTTCTCTCATATGTGGAAAATAGAGAGAAAATAGGAAACAAGGGAGACTTCAAATGAATGAGGAGACATCAGTAGAATAGTGGAAAGGGATTAGGGGAAGGTGAGGATGAGGATTGAGGAAGGAAATAGTTCAAATAATGCTATGTTCATATATGAAGGTGTCACTACCAATCTCACTAACATGTATGGGGAGGGAGGGGGGTAAAGAGTAGGATACGGAGAGATACCAAGTGATGTGCACATGTATGTCTGTATCACTCTGAACCTTGCGATGATTATAATGCACAAATAATAGTATAAAAATGTAAAAACAGCTCTTAGCTTCTAAGTCATACAAAAAACAGGCCATGACTGAGTTTGGCCTGCAGGCCTTTCTGTACTAATCTTTGCAAAACATTATATACACCTATGCTCAGTCAGAAATACCCAAACTGGTATAGAACTAGATAAATAAGTAGTCCTATCCTAATCATTTATTTCTGTCAAGGACTAAATTTGGAGTTGAAGTAAGATATAGTATTAGGGGGACATGCCAGAAGAGCAAATGGTTTATGATATTATTTTTTTGCATGATGAACCTGTCTATGTTTACCACTATTTTCCCAAAGTTGTCCTTAAAATCAAGTGATGTTATATTTGTACCTTTAATTAAGAATTATCATATTATTTCCCCAATTTTTCTTTCCCTCCCCTATCTTTCAGATGTTTAGAGAATATCGAACTAGGATTAATTTCAATATCTGAGGCAAGGCTGGGTTTTAGTAATACATTTTGCGTCAGAGGAGTATGATGGTTTGAGGGCTTGGGGGGATAAGCGAGGAAATTTTGCATCAAAATTTAACCATAGGCTTGGGACCAAACAATTCTATGCCCATGTTTCCAGGCAGAGAAATTCATATCTTGGTATTTTGCAAGACAGGCTCATGTACCGTTTTTAGACTCCTGGTCCCCTTCCACTAAGGGTCAGTCCAGCTCTCCAATTCGTGTGCCAATAATGGAACTTCTCACATAACTTCCAAAGTCTACCACTAATGCCACAACCCAGGGGTGCAGGGTAGGCAATATCTCCCATAGCTGAGAATCACAGCATTTTCCAATTCTTTGGTGCTGGGATGCAATGTGAAAGGGTATCTCATAGGTTATGGGGAATATGGTTACATGGAGGTTTGGCAATATTGAACACAGAGCTCTGTGCTAATGCCATATTCTTCATTAATTCTCTCCTATATTACAATTACTGCACTCTTTCCCTAGGAAAAGAGTAGGGGTAATTTTGTTATGTTCATCTGCCCTGTTATCCATGCTTTCTTATAACTAGTGATCGAGTTTTGAAAAACCACATCACAGATGGCCTGTCCCTAGCTCAGTGTAGTGTGGTCCTGTGCTGTACGGGCTGGAACCAAGTAGCTCTTGGATGGATTTCTCAATGTGCACAAAGAGTGGGTAGATTACAATATGGCAATTTAAATAGCTTAGGTTTCTAATTCCTGACATGAGTTTGCATTCTTAGAGGTAGGTGAGTCTCAGATGGCCATTCCAGGGCATTCCATATTCCACAAGTGCTTTTGTGCCTCTCGTTTATTAGGAGAGGGGAAATGTGGTGGTGCCATATTCTTCAATAAGGGCCCAAGGGCTAGTGCTGTGGATAAGGCATGGCTTTTAGGATTTAATGACAACAATACCTCCATGTTTGAAGGCATTGCAGCATGATGCATGGAGGGAGCATGTGTTTTAGAGTTTGATAATCGTGTTATTATGTGCTTTATCTTTTCACTTGCTAGCAGAGGAACTCTAGGCAAGTTGCTCAAGTTGTCTGAATCTCAGAGATTATGTCTGCCTGGCAGGGTGCAGTAGAAGATGATTCACAAGACATGAAGTGTTCAGCACAGGCCCGGGCTGCAGTAGTTGCTCAATATTCCATTGCTATCTATATCACTAATAATAAATTAGGTGAGCCTCTGCCCCAAGGCATGATCTATTGGCTGTTCACAATTGTCTATGTGCTACTAATCAATGAGAAGCAAGAGGAGTACTCTGCAACCTCTAGCAGTGCAAAGTGCGGGTCACTCCTATTGTCAAGCACAGTGTCTTTTTGCACGTGGCTTTAAGCAGAGTCGGTTGAGGCAGTGCTATGGACCATGTGGGTGGAGCCTAACTCCATCCTAATCCCAGCCCTGACTTTTCCCACTACTGTATCTTTAGGGGAAGTCTTTTGATCCTAATATGTCTTTTCTCATTCTCTGCAAAATAAAGATATCTAAGCAGATCTCTCTGAGGATTAAATGTGACAGCATACCATCAGCTGCAGCAGATAATACACACTGTATTCTCAGTATAAGTAGATTTTCTTTATCTTTCTGTTCAGGGTTTGTCCTTGGCAAGCTTTGAAATATACAATGTTCGTCTTTGACTTGGTTTCTTTGCTTCTGTGCACTATCCCCTTTCAGTGTATTGAGTTTTCTGATCCCCGAGGCACTCCAAAATAATCCATTCATATTAAAGTGAAGGTAATTTCTTATTTTGCTCTCTCTTTTCATGCAGCGAGCCCTGCCTCCATTGCTTTTAAAGAGGTGGTGTGCAATTTATGATCACTAAAACAGTGACAATATATCGGGGTCAGCTGTGAGAGGTGTCTTTGGCCATTTGCTGCCAATATGAAGTCTCTGAGTAGGTCAGCTGCCAATGGAGGTGGACCAGAAGGGAATACATACATGGGGCAGTGATAATCCAGGGCCCCTGCAAGACCGCACCACCCTGCCCTGAGTTGGTCATTAGACAAACCCTGAGCAGTAGCTACAAAGAGGAAAAGAAGACAAAGTTGATTAAGACTTGTGCATCTTATTAGGTGAATTGTAATGTTTTACAGGTCAACAATCCTTTACCCAAAATTTTTGGGACAAATGTGCTTTGGAAATCACCATCTTTCAGGTTTTAGAAAGGTGCTAAAGTACATATCATGCATATTATGTAACACCCCCAGCAAGGTCTAGGGCAGCACCCCATTATCAAACACACTATTCCTTTCTTAGCAAAGTGGGTAAATATTCACACTAATGAGAGTAAATAAAGATTAAAAATAGCCGTACATCAGTCTGGGTCAAGTTTTTCCATTAAATGAGATCATGTCAGGTTATATTTTGACACCAAATGGGCTAGGAAAATACTTTTGGTTTTCAGAAGTTTTAGTATTTTGGTGTTGTTAATAATGGACTCTGAACCTGAATCAAGAAGCAGACAGATAGAAAATTACGGTCAAAGGTAAGTCAAGAAAACAGCACTTCTCACATTCTGTTATCCTTGTACCCAGAGTTTATCTATCTGCCCAATAAATACTTTTTGAGTGACAGTAACAGGCCAGGCCAGAGATGCAACGGTGAAGAAGACAGAATCCCTACCTTATATGCATCTCCTAGCACAGGTTTAGGCACATGGACACCATCCTTACCCCTTTCTTTCCTCTATTTTTTTCAGATAAAGCAGCTATTCTCCTTTAAATGCTTTCAGCTTTTCTGTGAGCTTTCCTGTGTTGACTCAGGAAGACAAGATAAGTGCCTCCTCTGCACTGTAGCATATAGCACAGTGTGACCCAGTCTTCCCCCATTTGACTCCTCAGTCACACTGAGAGCTCTTGAGGAAAGAGGGATCAGAGCTGGGATGCCTAGACCAGGGAGATGCACATAGTAGGTACTCAGAAAAGGTTTGGTGAATAGAGACCTGTTCCTTTGAATGACTGAAACATCTTCAAATTTCAATTTTATTGAATACTATAGAAAAGGAAAAGAAAAAAAAATAGCTCATTGCATTGTCTGGCTCTCTGAATGGTTACTTTTTCTACTGAATTATTAAGTTAAAACCAAGTGATAAAATAGATGTTTAGCACCACACAGCAGCAGTGAATCATCAATAGTGATGATAATTTTACCTTTTCCTCCTGTCTTAGCTCTACAACATTATTACCCTCTTGCACTATTGGATATTAAAATCATATGAATAATCAAGAACTATATTAATCTGTCTAAAAGTTAAATAATCTAGTAGCACATTTGAAGGTTAGTGGCACCCACTGGGTGTAATTCACCAAGCATGGTTTAACTCCTTGCTTCTCTGTAGATTCAACAGACTGTACTGTTTTTTAGAAGATTAATTGTCATTATGGTATCTTATAATATACAATAAAATCAATGTCCTTTGGTTGACTAGGCTTTTTAAGATAAACTGATATTAAGATGTGGACCCAAAGGGAATTACTGTTTACTTACATTTATCTTAATGTCTTGCTTTTTATATTTCTCTAGTCTTTTCTTTGGTATGATTAGGAACAGGATCTGAAAAAGTGCTCAGATTCTAAGTTCTGGGATCTCACTTATCTACATCTGACTGGCCAGGCATCATTGGGCACTTAACCTCTAGGGACTTAATTTTCCTATTTATAGTGAAAGAGAAGTTACTCCCCCTTAATTTTCCCCCAACTGTACAGTAAAGTTGAATATGGTATTTCCTGAGAATTTCTTTTCGCTCTTGAAATAATAGGTATGTACATTTAGGTCTTGATTGGATTGAATTAGGAGTCTGCTCTTATGCTCGTTGGCTGTACTAACTTAGGGAAGAGCCTTGACTTTTCTGTTTCCCTATTTTCTTAACATTAATGCAGGAATAACATTTTTACCCGGTCTACCAAGAAGCACTATTATGAAACAAAATGCAAATGTTTGCAAAAGCACTTTGTAAAATACCAGTTACTGAGCAAATATTATTTGTATGTTTTACCAATAATGATGAGGTAGGGTTATTCACATCACAACTGTTCATGAGTTCAGACTCATATAACTCAAATCAATGTCTACGTTGACTGGTAGAAGTTGACTTTTTTTGCGTGTATGGTGGTACTGGGGATTGAACCCAGGGGCATTCTACCTCCAAGATACACCCCAGCCCTTTTTATTTTTATGTTTTGAATTAGGGTCTTGCTAGTTTGCAGTGGCTGGTCTTCAACTCGTGATTCTCCTGTCTCAGCCTCCTAAGTACTGGGATTGCAGGTGTGCACCACCATGCCCAGCATAGATGTTGACTCTTCATAAGAGCTGCCTCCCTGGGGGACTATGAGAGCTGGAGACCATTTGTCTCCTACAGGAATTCAAATAGGCTGTAATAACCCAGGGAATGCATTATGTCCTTGATGACACCATTTAAGTTATCTACAAGAACAAAGACTCTATTAGCACACTCTCTGAACTATTTCCTACATCAGGGACTATAATAGGAGGCTCTAGGAATTGATAATGTAAACTTGCTTTTTGTGAGCTCAGACAAGATTTTTTCACCCCATTAAGAGACAAGCTTAGAATATGGCCTGTAAGCCTCAAAAAGCAAGGAACCCAAAATTCTGAGAGTGTGAAGTATGACTAACAGATTGATCCATTGAAACAAGAAATAACCAAACTGATTTTGGTATCAAGTCAAGCAAAAAAAGAAAAAAAGAAATCAAATAAAGAGGAAAAAAACAAATCTGGGGAGTCTGCCTAGAGATTTAATGCTGAGAATGCTTCGACTCATCTTGAATTTCTCTCCTAAAACCTTTATTTGAAGAAGTTGATAAATTATAGTGCAGCACGTTAGAGGGAAGCCTTGGTGTCTGTGGAGATCACAGTGAAGCCCTGCATGGTGACTCACACCCACACCCATAATCCCAGTACTTGGGAGGCTGAGTCAGGAGGATCACAGGTTCAAGGCCAACCTCAGCAATTTAGAGAGATTCTGTTTCAAAATAAATAATAAAAGGTGCTGAGGGTGTAGCTCACGGGTAGAATGTTCCTAGGTTCAATCACCAGTACTGAAAAAAAAAATAATAATGGTGAATTGGCGTGATCTACAGAAGCTCTTGGAGACATTGATGAGTCTGAGGGAGGGATTTTCTTCTCAGCATGTCCTCTGCCTTCTTCCTCTTCCATGCATATTATGCTATGTTTTCCTACGATGACCCAGATATGAGATTAGCCTTTTTCTCAAGTTCCACAAAAATTTCACTCAAGAAACTATTTTTGGATCTAGACTTCATTGAAGATTTGATTGTACTTTTTGTATATCTTAGAGGCTCTACTGGACTGTATCATGTCGATTTAGCTAAGACCAGGAATCTTTAATTCTAGCCATGAGCAACTCAGCAAAGGAAAATAATCCTTTTAATATTAAGCAAACTGAGAATAAAATAAGAGCTTGCCCAAAGAAGTACTTGCATGAGATTTAGAAGGTAGACGTGAAGCAGAAATTGTTACTCTCAGAAGGTTGTTGTAGAGAGATGGTGACAGATATATAAAGAGTATCCTGAGAGCCCCAGCTGGTTCTTACTTACCCTCCATCCTGCTTGTCTACCTCATCATTAGTTCTGTTGACAACTGTGGCTGCAAGTCCACAACCAGACTACTTGTGAGTCCACCAGCAAGTTGCAAGACAGAGGCAAGAGCTCCCCCCATAAGCAGATGCTTCCGCAGACACCTATGGAAGGTCTGTCTGCATGGCCTTACTTCAGAGGCCATGTGTCCCTGACTGCCACTCATCCATCCACATCAGTACTTTAGATCAACTGTTGTTCAAGTTTCCTTGATCTCATGCATTTCTTCCATATATTCACCTCTTCTGCTCCTGCCACTATTGTCTAAAGTCTTTTTTCTATTGTAAATCTTTTATCCTGCCCGAGTTTCCAGCCTGACAACCTGTCCTATACATTTCAGACTCAAGATTGCAACACCAACTCCTGTCTGACTTTCCTGCCTACCAGTCTGCCCTATAGGTTTCAGATTTGCCATTCCCCACACAATTTTATAAGCCGATTCCTTAATAATATAATATAGAAAATTAGTTCTGTTCCTCTAGAGAACCAGAATGATACAACAGGGATGTGTCCTAAAAGAGAAAATCAGTTTAACATCAGGCTAGAGTATGGCAAGCGTCTAGCTTCTGTTACCCTTTCAATAAATGGTTATTCTTATTACAAGTTTGTGTAACACAAGAAGATGGGAATGTACTATCCAGTAAAAAAAAAAATACATTTAGGGATCAAAGATCCCCTTCATATCCCTAGAAGTTGAGATGATGTCATGTTTTGGGACAATTAGATATACTAAGTCAGAGAAGAACCTGCAAACACTTCCTATGCATTTTGCACAAGTAATGTTAGTGATCATGTTCAAAGGTGTCAGTTTCATGAAATGTGACAGATGGCTGACTGCCTTTCTCTCCACTTAATGCATTCCCAAGGACTCAAATGCAAGTTGGCTATACTAGCAAAGTTTGCCATTTTCTGTTCCTCAATCATATTCTTTCCCTGTGACCTGCAACAGCTGTTCTTTCACCAATTACACCATTCCTCCCTGATAAATTAAAAACAATTCTAATTAAATGCTATAATGAAACTATCAATCTATGTTACTGAGGCAGAACTTTAATGTAATTAGTTATTGATACCACAAAGTAGGTTTTTGTTAGAATGAGAGTAGTACGGGTGGCTGACTCTAGGATTCTTGCAAGACACATGGTCATGGTTGGAGATACATAAGTGATTTATCTGGTTGTTTTCCCAAAGGACATTTGTTATGTTAATATGGTCCATGAGAGAGCTATAATAATGTTATTCTGAAATATAGCACAACGGATCTCAGTACTACCAATGAGGCCTACAGGAACAGAATAAGTTATTTTCCTTGGATAGTTTTAGTAATAAATAATTTTAATGGAAAGAACAATTGATTTGAGGAATGAATAGGAATTATGGAGGTATAATGAAGGTTTTCTAGTCTGGATACCATTCCTTTTTCAAGGAAGCAGTGATAGCGGGAGCTACTTAAATCTAGACTTTAAATATATCACCTGTTATTAAGTTTGTGAATTTCATCTTTGATACTCATTGTACACAGAAAGTGCTCAGTAATTGCTCACAAAATAAATGCCTAAGTGTTTAGGGTAATTGTATTAGGCAACTCAGTTGCATTTTCATAACAGTTTTTTATAATGAAACACCAGTAATAAAAAAATGTGTAAACCTGTCTTGCTTTTAACAACTCAAAAATACATGCACCAAAAGTATAAACATGGAAAGAAAAGAAGTAAAAATCTATTAGCACACTAAGATTGGTTCACTGTGTCCTCTTAAATATATAACAAATGCCTAGTGATTCATTTTTTTCCTAAGCAACAGTGTTAGGAATGAATGAAATTAGTTTACTTTGCATATAAATGTAATACTGTATAATTGTTTATTTGCTCAGTAACTATAAAATGTTTTGCATTGCAATGTTTAGTTTAACTAGTTAAAGCATTTTTTAAATGTCACTTGAAACTTATGGCTCTCCAGAAGAGTATGAAAAAAGAGAATCTTAAGCCCCCCATTCAGAGAAAACACTTAGTCCTACTAAAGGTTCTTCTGCAGGGAAAATGAACCTTCACTGCTTGGTTTCTATGATACTTCGGTGTGGATGCCAGAAGCCCTGCCCCTGCTATCAGAAGGGAATGGGGTGTCTCCCCATTTTAGCTGCTAGAATATCAGTGACCATGTACTCAGATGCCTGTTTCTGTCACCTTCTTCAAAAACTGTGTCCCCAGGTACATTCAAGTGGCAGAGTTGATATCACATTTCTGCACTCTAATAGCTGAGGTGTCTTGTGATGCAAGGTCTTTGGTTCTACTTTGGAATAGCAGACTTCCTAAAACTAAAAAAATGACCACATTAAAAGTGATGCTTACTATACAGAGGTAGTTCAGGTGAACCATCTGGACGCCAGAATAGAGGTTATAGATGGATTCTTGGTATGATTGAAATATTTTCTAATAAATTAGAATATTCACTTCTTTATAAATTATAACTTCGAGTTATAGCCCATGAAGACTAGTAAAAATTCGAATTCTTACTGTAATGAGGGTAGAACAAAATGCTGTAATCAATAAGAAATTTCTGGTATTTCATGAGGCAAAAAAAATGTATGTAGACATAGTCTGACTTAAGTGATAGTTTATTTGTGATGGGATTTGCAAACCCTAATGGAAAAGGTACTGAATAGGTTCTATTGGCTTGGAAAGGATTAATTTTTAAAAGAGTTAGAAAAAATAATCTAGATGCATGGCCTAGTAAGACATCTAAGGGCAAGGCCAGAATGACCATTACTGGTACTGGATATATTTTAGAGAGAAAAAAGTTCAACTTTTAACAGTGAGGTCTATTGAAGAAAACAAAGATTCATCCCTAGAGATGTGTCAGGGTATACCACAAAGTCTATGGAAGGATATTCAATAGGAAAGAAGCCTTTGTCACAAGTTTCACTATTTGAAAGAAATTTAAAGTTCAGTTCTATAGGATTGCTCGAAGGCAAAGAGATCAGCAAAACCCAAGTATTTTATTCTAATTTATGCTAATTTCTCCCACCTAACCTCAACTTTATGCTAATTTTCTTCCATAAAACCTCATAGACATATTTCCTACTTCTTGGGAAAGTTTTGAAATATTAAACAATGTGTTTTTTTCACCTCTCCTGATAATTCCATCCTCTTGAACTTTCTTATTCAAACAGTGAGGGCATCCTGGGCTATTGCCTTGGGAGAGGTATGTGGCAAGGCAGAAAGAGAAAAAATAGCCTGCCAATCTCTTCCTGGCTTTGGTTTAAAGCCTAAGGCACTGAAAGCAATTGAGAGAACTACGAGTATAGACAAAATGTTTGGAGAAACATAATGAGACAGAGGGTGTGATGCTCCTGCACATTCTGCAACTCCACCTCTTCTATCACCGGGATAGTCTTTCTTGAATAAATTCACCTAAGCCATACTCTCAGAAGCAGCAATATCTCAGATAGGTTGCCTTCTGAATCCAACCTAATGGGATCTGTCCAAAACTTGAGACGGTGCCCCCAATTTCCAGAAGCTAAAGATTCCTTGAACACCAAGCACAGTACAAAAGCAACAAAGACTCTGTTCCTGTAGGGTTCCTGTCAGAGGGCATTCAGGTTTCTGTAGTTACTGGTGTAGATTGGTGACCAAAGTTCAAACAGGATGATGGACTTACCATTAAATGTCTGTGGAGAAATCACACCAAGGAACAGATTCTCCACCTTGACTCAGGTAGCCTCTACAAACCCTATCCACAAACCTTATCCTTCTCCCTGGGGAGAAGAAAAGGAAAAAATCATATAGGCTGAGAATTCAGGGCACTATGTAAGGCTTGAAAGATAAAGTATGCTGCTATAGGAAAAAAAAATGTTTCTTTGTATGTCAGAACTGTGGACTTGGATACTACCTATGCAGAGAAGTGGAAGAAAATGCTTTTTTGTTCTTTGTTTTCAGTTAGAATGAATTCAAATTCAGTTATTTTGTCGAACACAAATGGATTTACCTGCCATTTATAGAATTAAGGATTCTATGTGGATAATAATAAATATCATTATTCATTACACTTTTGCAGGGGGTATATTATTTGGTAATACTTCTCATTATAAGTGGTAGCAAATTCATGGTATCACTGACTGCATAAAATACTGAGATCTGTAAAAGTAGAGATAATTACCACCACTCCACAGAACTAACTTGCTCTAATTTCCCTTCTATTATTAATTTATTAATATTTATAGATATTAATTAATTAATAAATGAGTTAATATGGATGCAAATAATCGAGTTCATATGAAGAACAAATTTCTTCACAAAGTTTGAAGTACAATTCTCTAACAAACTTTACAATTTTCTTCGAATCCAACCTCTTTCAACAAGTGGAAAGCTTTCTGTTTCCATCTAGGGTTACCCAGCTTGTAAAACACAAACACTCTTTCATTCTCTTAATATTTATGAAAGACCTAATATCTACAAGCCACTATGCTATATCATGGCTGAGATACAAGGGTAAACAAAATCCCTCCACTCCAGGAGCCCAGATTCTTATAGAAAAGATAAGACACATGGAAGATAGACATATGAAACAATAATAAAGTGGCAAATGATAAATTCCACAAGAGAGGTACAGATAAATTATTATGTGTGTAAGAGTCAAAGGAGATTACAGAACATAGCAAGGTTTTAAAATAGATATAATATTTTTATCTTCAAAATAAATGTGCAATGTGTGCATGTATGATATTGATACCCTGACATATATCAAAGTGTATAATTACAATGCACCAATAAATGAACATAAAAAAATGTAAATATGGTGAAGGCATGTGTGTTTGTTTAGTGTGTTGCTTGACTATATCTTACTACATTATTCTTCACTTTGCTCTATTTTCCAAAGATGGTCTGCTGATGTCTTTATGTGATACAAAGTTTGTTTATCATTTGATAAATTCTCCCCCAAATTGACCCATAGTAATGATGCCCAGAGATTATTGTTTTGCTCTTTCTGGAAGATACCATTTTAATGTGCTGGGGCAGCCTGAGCCTTAGGACATACAGTACATTAACAAAAGGGATTGTTTTATGTGTAAGGTATTCATTAAGCTTGATGAGAACAGGTGGAGAAATAACTTTTGGGTATATTGAACTACAAATCTCTCTTCCAAATGCTACTATCTTATGACTGAAGTTTTATAATCTGCTTGTAAGGTTTTCTTTCCTGATTGATGTTCATGAAAATTTTATAGTTTCTATTTGCTTGTTGAGCTTGAGAAGTTAGAACACTTGGCATTTAAAAACCCTGAATGCAGGAGGGTATTTGAAATGTACAGAAGGAAAGACCTTTCCAAAAGGGGACAGATGGCATGATTTGTTCTAATGGGCCATGTGTTCCTGGCTGGCCGAAATCCGAGTATGCAGATTCCCTATGCCCATCGGTTTATACTAAAAAGGCATTTCTTTTCCAGCCAAAGGATTTGGGGCTTAAAATCAAGTTTGGCTTTTATGATTTGTGTTTGTTTCAGTTAAGATTAACTGTGCATAAGGAACAACATGCACAAACCAAATAAAGAACATAAATTTGTTTGATTATGTAATTGAGGAGACCAGAGTTCACACTTATTCAGAGCTTTGGAGGTTCAAAAATTACCATCAATTCTTGGGGTTACACCATCTCAGCAAAATTGGTTACCATGTGAGTTTCATTCGCAGGCTCCATATGGTGAACTCTGGTCAAACACATAAGAGGGAACTCCTGCCCTAGTCTTAAGAAGCACTCTGATTTGGCCAAATGGCTCATATGCCCACCATGCTTGAACCAATTACACTAGCAAGGGAATTCCTTTGGCTAATTGGCTGGAACTGGGTGATGCACTCACTACCTGGAAACAGGAGTTCATTGATCAAGAATGGGCAAAGGTTCTTTGATAGTAAGAAAAATAAAGGTCTAGTGTTCAGGAGGCCTTAATACATTTTATTTTGGAACAAAATCTGTTCCAGTCACCATTCACACTGCTGTGACCCAAAATACCTATAGGAAGGGAGATTTATTTGCTCACAATTATGGAGAATTTAGAGATCTCAGTCTTTGTTAGGCTGGGTAAAGTCTGCAGAGCTCAGGGTGTGGCTGTGGAAAGTAGAGAAAAATGAGCAGAGGGACTCTGCTCTCACATCATAGAGGCTGGAAGCAGAGAGAGAGAAAGAGAGAGAGAGAGAGAGAGAGAGAGAGAGAGGGGAAGAGGAACAGATATATAGTCCCCAAGGTCACACCCCAGGGACTCCTTCTCAGTAACCAAGCCCAGCCTCCGACATGGATGCCTTGACTACGTGAGGTCTGGGGGTCATTCTAAATCCAAACCATACAGATGCTTGCCCAATAATGAGGAAGCCAGGTGCCCTATCTATATACATACTTAAGAACTATAAAACATCCAACTCTAAAAATAGAATATGTGGATACATTTTATTGCATATATGTGTGTACAGAATTGGAAGAGGGAAATATGAATATGCATTTGATAGGAATATTCTGAAAGGATACACACACACATCTCCAAAATTCCTCAAATAATTGTTTGCAACACACATGTATTTCATATGTGCAACACACATATGAAACATTATTCATATGTAATTAAAAATTATTCAATATTTAATATTTTATTTTTATTTCATTTATCTACATTTTCTTAAGTTTCTAAAGTCAACTATTCTAATGAAAATAATAAATAGCTATTTTAAAACTATGTGGCTTAAACAAACCAGAAAATAGTGTTACTAACCTAAAATTATGAAGTAAATAATTTTCTTCTCAACTAATCAACTGACTTAATTTGCCAATTATTCTAGATTACTCCCAGAAGATGCTGAATAGAAGATATGATCTATTGATTTGTAGTCTTGCCCCTTGGGCTTCCCACTAGCCACTCCGTTTTCCCTCTATAATTTTTTTCCAGTAACTAGGCTTATAATTTTGGCCTACTGTGTATCTAGACATTTTGTTCTCTCTTTTAATAAATAGCAGCAGCAATAACAACAAAAATAATGATGACAATAAGAGCCGCTACCATTCATTAAGCAGTCATTGTGTTCTGGAGTATTATAGAGAACTTGGTTCTGGAGAACTAAGTATTTTGTAGGCATTATCTCATTGGACCCATACAATAACCCTGGCATTCATTTATTTGCTAAATAAAAAGATATTTTCTAGCAAATAATGTCTTCTAAGAAGTGCCCTAAAAGGTAGATATTTCATTACAAGGATAAATTTTCTAAAAATAGGAAGCACTAAGAATAAAGGAATGGAGAGTGGTCCATTCTGGAAATAAGATGTGTCCCTTAGAAATACAGAAGAGTAAACCGGGTGTGGTGGCACATGCCTGTAATCCCAGTTATTTGGGTGGCTGAGACAGGAGGATCTCAGGGTTGAAGCTGAGTCAGCAACTTAGTGAGGCTCTCAGTAACTTAGATAGACCTTGTTTCTAAATAAAAAATAAGATAGGGGTAGGAATGTAGTCTAGAGATAGAGTTCCATCCATAGTACCTGAGTTCCATCCATAGTACCACAAAAACAAAAACAAAAGTAAAGAAAGGAAAGAATGAATGAATGAAGTAAAGGAAAGAAGGAAGGAAGAGAGAGAGAGAGATACATACATACATACATACATACATACATACATACCTAGCAGGGTATTAGGTGCTAAGAATGGTGAGGACCTGCACCAACTCCAGGTTGCCCCTATTGGTAGACAGTGGGAAATCTGATGGAGGAGGGGGTGTGCATGCTAAGGGGCTGAAAACTTAGTACCATACCCGGACTTTGTCCATAGGAGAAATAAGGAATTGGTACTTGCTTTTAAGATTAACACTGTGGTTTCTGCTAAGGTCTGAATATGTCTCCATTAATTCACATATTGGAAACATTGTCCCTGATGAACAGTGTTAGGAGGTGGGTCTTTTAGGAAGTGTTTGTTTGGGTCATGAGGGCAAAGCCCTAAGGTTATATTAATGCCACTATAAAGAGGGCTTGTAGGAGTGGGTTTGTCCTATAGTGCCCTCTGTCTTCTGCCATGTAAGGATATAACTAAAAAGCCCTCATGGGATACTGGATTTCAGATTTCACAGCCTCCAGAATTTTGAGAAATAAAGTTTTGTTCTTTATAAATTATCCAGTCTTGAGCATATTGTTATACCAGCATAAAATGGAGTAAGACACTTTCTCTTAGCGAATGCCTTGATTTGCGTTCTCTGCCCATTTCTGCCATTAACTTAGATAAAGATAATCTGGAAATTCTTTCCTCTTGTAACTTTGGCTCCTCCCCCTTGATGTTGCAAATTATAGCACTTACTCTTAATATTTAAGAGCAAGGGATTTGGTGTTTGAGAGACTTGTGTTCCCAACACAGATCTGCCATTTACTATCTAAGTGGTCTTGGTGAAATAGCCAACACTTTTCAAGACTCAGTTTCCTCATTTGTAAAATTGGCTTAGTGTAGTTGTTAATAGAATTTGTAATAGAATCTGTAGCAGAGTGCTACACAGAAGCAGTATAGTTTAGTGGTAATTGCATAGAATGGAGTCAGATGCTGGTTATACCTCCTAATAGATAAACTTTTACTTCCTCAGTTTCCCCATCTGTAAAAAGAGGATGATAACATCAACAGTTCCTATATCACAATATTCTCATGAGTATTACATGAGTTACTTTATGTAAAATGCTTAGGACAGGGATGGACTCACAGTAAGTACTATATCCATGTCTATTCTTAATAGTACTTTCTTGTAGGCTAGTTATGAGGACTAAAAGAGTGACTATTGATTTTAAAAAGTACTTAGCATAATGCTTTTAAATAGGAAGTGCTCTGTTAACTTACATTTAGGTTATGGAACTATAACATTAGAGAGATTGATAGACCATTCCAGGCTAGCAAGTTCACTCAAGGATTCACCCGCATTTCTGTCCTAAAACTAGTGAATATTCTAAGGCAGAATCATTTCAATGATGAGATATCCACATGAACACTTTCTTTTGTGACTTCCCTGAGTTGAATGGTTTATTTCAAGGGCCCCTGATCATCCTATAAAAGATTTATCTTGGTTACCTATCAAGCTGCTCTCAGTATTTATTGTTGGCTCTTCCTCCCAACATCCTGCATTTTCTCTCTGTTGTGGCTCTAACTCTAAATGTTGTAGAATCTTCTTGTTATCCTGTGACCCTTTCTCTCTTTTTTCTTTCAATTAAGTCTCCACAGATGAATTAATCCTGATCTATAACTTAAATACCATTTACTAACTAAGCTAATGTTCCTAAACTCTGTACTTAATTATGACTTTTCCTGAAGTCTCAAATGCCTACATGATATTTTTACATGAATGTTGAGTGTAAATTGCATATGAAACATGGTCAAAATCAAATTAGTTTTTAGCCTCTTTCCTCCACTCCATTCTGTTTCTCTTCTGAACTAACCATCCATTTGGTTCCATATCCCCCCCTACGCACACATTTTTATCTCTTCTCATCACACCCAATTCATCAGCAGGTTCTGTCAAAAATATTCATTTGTGCATTCAAACATTTCATTACTCTCCATCCCCAATAGTACCCCATTCTTTTTCCATTGTAGTAGTGTAACAGTTTCCCAACTGTCTAGGTTTCTTGTCTTTATCCTTATTTCCCTACAATCCATCCATCCTGCACGTAGTAGACCAGGTCATGTTGCCCTTCTGCTGGAAGCTCTCATGCACCTGCCCACTGCATGATGTCAGATCAGGACTCCTCCTGGTGTGCCTGGTCTGTCCACTGCTTTCTCCCATGACCTTACACTAAGCTATCCTCTTTTTCCTCACACTTTTTAGTCCACATTACCTTCTTTCTGAAGGTAATGTGGCAGATTAAACTCAGAGATTTCTCAGGGCCTTTGCCCTGGATTCAAACTGCATTTGAACACTATCTTCCATAACCTTTATTCTTGGGATTGGGATCCCATTTTACACGCCAGTTTTTCAAAGAGGCCATCATGACCATTCACCCTAAAGTAGTCACATAGTTGTTTTCTAAAATAGTACCCCTTAATACTTTGTAGAATATTCTTTCACTATCTGATGCTTTTTCTCATTTACTGCTTTATTACCTCATTTATTTTTAATCGGATTCATACTAGAACAGTGTTTCTGGAGGTGGTTTTGCCTCCCTCAGTCACAATTAGCAATGTCTGCAGATATTTCTGGTGTTAGAACGGGAAGAGTGCTAAACAGCCTATAGCGGACTGAGCAGTTTCCCACAACAAAAGATTATCTGCCCCAAATGTCCACAGTGGCTGAGGTTGAGAGACTGCATTGGAATAAAGCAATACAAGAACACTGCCCGGGTTATTCCCATTTTATTCTCAGTGCCTAGAAAAGTACCAGGCATATATGGGGCATCATTAAATATGCCAAATAAATAAATGTATGAGCATAAGCTTTTAGGACCTTAAAAGAATCAAGAATCCTTTCTGATACATATTGGATGTTCCCCCTAATCTGTGGGAGCTAGATAGAATGGGACATAGAAGGGACTTAGAAAGGAAGAAGAAGAAATCTTTAGATGGACAAAGAAGGTGACCTAACTGAGGGAGTTGGGCGGGGAGTGGAGGGAAACACACTATAGCACATGATGTACATACACAAACCTATAAGACTCAATCACTATCTGGAGCATGAAAG